>JZKD02S1361960.1:0-11538 GCA_000966675.3 Picea glauca
GTAAATCATGCACTATTAAGGTTAATAATTTTGACGTGTGTGGAATGTTGCAAGGTACATAAGCCATGCAAGAGGGGCACAAGATCCATGGGAGGACATGACATGAAATTTAATATGCGAGGATAGGATTTCAAATAGGGGTGACATCTTGGGAAGACTATTGAGATCAATTCTCGCTTCCGAAATTTCCCTCCGTTTTCTATTTTCCCAACTTATTTTTTTCCATTTCTTTTCCATCTTCTATACCTACCCTCATTCCCCTTTTTCTTTTCTCCCTTCTCTTTTCCCTTTCTAGTTACTATACTTAGTTGTATTTCAAAAAATCAACGGGTTCATGGGTTGGTGGACTTGTGGGTCTTCACCTCCATCTATGTTCCTATATCATGAGTCCGACCGACCGCCTTGTTATAATATAATTAACCATTCTTGAAACTGCAGGTTCACGGGTTCAAGATTTCATCTTCCAAGTTCCGCAATCTCCATTTTGCACCCAAAGACCCGTGATATACATTATGACCATTAGAGATGTTGTGGGCACCGAGCCTCTAAGTATTTAATTTCTCCTGTATCCAAGTTTGACCGACCATTATGCAATACTTAGCCTATTTTCGATCGTTCGCAACCGCAGTTTCACGAGTTCCTGAGTTGGCGGGTTCACAAAAAAATCCAAATTCAAATTGCTCTCGTCCATCCCTGCCGTATTTGTTCTTTTCCCAGTACACATTTAGTATGGTTTAATTCTAATAACTGATCATGCAGGCTTCATAAATATTGTCATTAATAAGTGAAGGGATTAAGAATATTTTTCATTAAATTTCATTAAAGCACGATTTGCCAAGGGTTATATTATTGTTATATCTCAGAAAGATTCCATTTTAAGTTATTATCCAGTCAAAAGAACACTCTCGTCAACTTGTGGAAACAACATCCAAACAACATTTCTGTGGTGATACTTTGAACATTTTTGGTCATGAAGACCATAAATTTCAATGGTCCAGAGCATACTCATATTACTCATCGTCTCCTGCACAAAAATATATAATTTGGACATCCAGAATTTCTTGTGCAGGGTGTGTCCCTGAGGTATTCGACTGCAAAGAGTTGGTTTCATGGTGCATTGCGAAATACACACCGATTCGTCAAATCATACAACTCCAAGATCGTTCCCCCATCTCTCTTTCATCACAAGTGTTTCATAATATGTTGAAGCTCCCTGAGCCAATGCTTACCTTTAAAGGATAGGATTGAAAAGATTTTCTAATAAAACATGACAATGGTCTGGACCTCTTTCTTGAGTTATTGGAGAAACCTGCAACTATCCTAGAAGACATAACCAGGATTCATGTCAACTCATTCAAAAACCCCTTTCGGGAAATCGCTTGGTTGTTTACCAAGATGACATGCCAAGAAAACACCACCAACATTTCCCGCATGATTCTTTGTATTTTATATTTTAGAGTTAAAGAGAAATCAAGTTAAGAGAGGAGAGACCATCATAGTAAGTTTATGCTGATCACATATTTCTTTCTTTATCAACTCCTTCATCTAGTTACTCCGCTTCTTTGACTAGAAAGGTTTAACCAACATTTGATAACTTCTCTTTTCTTCTTTCCAGGTCTTGCTGTTCTTTTATCGTCCATCCTCCTCCTTCTACAAGCTTAAATTCTTGTTTATATTTGCTTTATGGTCTGTGAGAGCCCCAATCTCATTCATTAGGACAAACACAATTTAAATTTCGAAGAATATGTAACATAATATATATTTTTTAGAAATCTCAAGAGAGCTATTTCGAGATTAGTTTTGACTGTGATTTGTAACTCTGAGTTTTGAGCATAAAGTATTTGAGATTGATTTATCATTATATTTATTTTAGCTTCCCATGTTTACTCTTTTAAAGTTCTCTTATGCATGCATACCATCTTCTTTTTATTTTTATGTGATCACAAATCTTTAGTTTAACTATGATGGACGTGAGGAATTTTTTTCCATCTTTTTTAAATGTATGAAGTGTTCGATTCGTGGTAATTTCTCAAGAACTTTATTTAAAAAAAAAGAAAAACAAAACATTTTATATCATATTATTTTTATATTTCTTTGATTACCACGACAAAATTTTGCAAAGTCCCATACAAATTCGCATATTTTGAAGATTCAGAGTCCCAAGAAAATATTAAAGAGGAGTACCACCTATATAAAAACAAAGGGGGATTTACATCCTCGTGAGGTTTCCATTTCAGTCCTAACAGATTCAAGCGTCAACATTTTTGGTGACCATACTGGGGAATGAACTGAACTTTGGAATATAGTTTAGCATTTTTTATATGACTTTTCCCCGGGCTTATCAACCTCATTTGGAAATTGGATTGAACAATCAACGGACAATCTTACATCAACTATACAATCTGGTAATAACAATAGTCGATACCCGAGAAGAATTAGAATGGTCCTGATAGATCTTAGTCCAAGAAGAAGAAAGAGAAATCATCCAAACAAAAAGGAGAGATGAATGACAAGATCGAAGAAACCAAAGGCTAGCTAGAGAAACACAAGGACAAGGTTGGGATTGAAGCTGGACGAATACAAGGGACCCATTACCAGAAGTAAAAGCAAGCAACTTTGTATTCCAAGAAGTGAAAATCATATTCCTGGAACCTCTCCAAATATGGTAGAAATAAATGAACTACCACAAGAAGAAACTCATGAAGAGAGAAAAGGAGGTAGAAGATATGCTGCGAGAAATAAAGAAAACCTAATGTTTGAAAATCGAAGAAGAATACAAGATTCCCCTTTAAATATTCTAGGTGAGCAAAAGGATCTCCCTGGTCTCCCTAAGGGTACCCAGAAGGAATTTTCTGGAGACAGAAAAATCGATGCAAACATGCACCTTCACTTATTTCTTGATGTTTGTGATTTTCATTGTGTTGAGTATGATGATGTCATGGTAAGGTTATTTCTGCAAACCTTATCAGGAAGAGCCTATGAATGGTATACAACATTACCTAGTAGATCAATTCACTTGTTTAATTACCTCGAAGCCATGTTCCTGACTATGTTTGCCCCTCCAATTGCATATCATACCCTTCTCACCGATGTCACCCATATTGGTTTGAATAAGAATGAAAGAATACACAATTTTAATCTCAAGTTCAATAAAAACTTGAGTAAAATTCCAAAAGATAAAATACCTAATGACCTAGTCATACTTGAATGTTATAAGAATTCAATGACCTCGAATGTAAAATATGCTATCAGATCATCCTAGATGGATACCTTGGAGGAAGCAATGACTAAAGCCAATGAGATGGAAGAAATTATGATTGAAATGGGTGCCGACCCCAATATTATAATGGGAAAAGTACAAAGGCAGTTGGGAGGATTAAGTATGGATAATTAAGGAGCCTCTAGTTCAATAAAGAAAGAAGAACTCAAGTCACAAATAACCTAAAATAAAATAATTGGAGGAGGATTGTTTAAGGGAACCATACCGGTTGTGAAGGTAAACCCTGCTTCCGTACAAGAAACCAAGAAAAGAATTGAAATTTCACAAATGAATGGAACTATCCAACAAATGTAGAATGAGATAACTAGACTAAAAAAGGGGGGATAATTATGTGGCAAATCCAAGAATGCCGATCCCAGAGCAAAGAAGAAATCCTCCCCAAGAAAACAAAGTAAGGTTTGAAAATATGGATAATTTGCAAAGACCAAGGGTTCCCAGACAGTCAACCCCCAATGCAACTATTTTGGATGATGTATATGATGATCAAATGGTTGAACCTGATGGAAGTTCTAAAACTATACAGATGGATGGATGTGAGACATCCATGTATATATTTGAAGAAGGCAACAATGACCCCAACTCGCAAGAAAACATCACCCATACAAGAGGATTTGTAAATAGATCCAAGAATAAAAAAGATTCTGAAAAGGAAAACCAAAAAGATAAAGAAAAAATGAATGAGAAAAGGGAAAATGATAAAATGACGGATGGCGTTGGATGTAAGAAGCAACACCCGATGCCAAAATCCACTCAGATGACATACAATGTTGTAGAGGACTTAAGTAAATTAAGGATAAATCTTCCTTTCACTCAAGTGGTGAAGATTCTCCAACAAAGGAAAAATATTCTGAGATTATTGGATGACCCGTTTGAAAAAGAAAAAGCTATTGTCACAAGTCTAAAACAAAGCCATAACCAATCAACCGCCAAGATGAGAGGTAAAATTCCTCCCCTTTATATTTCAATTGAAAATAATGATGTTGCACTTCATAATTGTTTAGTTGATATAGGAGCGACCAATGATATTATGCCAGTGGAATTCATGGAGGCATTGGGAATGAAATGTACCAAATATTATGATACTGGTGAAATTATATATGTAATTGATTCTAGAAAAGTGCCAACTTATGGAGAAATCAAGGAATTTTATGCTTGGATCATGCCGACTCCCCATATTATCACAATTTTCAATATCATTGTGGTATACCTTCCTCCCGCATATGGAGTTTTTCTAGGAAGAGATTGGTCATCCATGATCAGGGGATATACAATGAATGATGGAAGTTGCATGATGATTCCAGGTAAAGAAGGATCAATGATTACGGTGCCCCATGAACCTAGGAAACCTTTCTCTTTAAAAAATAAGGATAATGAATTAATGGAAGATTATATATATATGTTGGGATTGGAAATTATGTTATCCTAGATATGGAACACATTGAAATACTAGAGAAAATTCTAGACACAGAGGATCAAGAACATCCGTTTGAAGGTTATTGGAGGATGCCATTATATGGATTTTGTTCAAGCTCTGAAAGTGGAGTTGGATTTGTCCTTGTAAGTCTAGGTAAGATTATTCATCCACATGCTATCAAACTTGAATTTGCATGTACTAATAATGAGACAAAATATAAATCTTTGATTAAGGGGATGATTCTTGCACAATCAATGAATATAAAACATCTAATTTTGACTGGAGACTCTGATTTGGTAATTAATCAAGTCACCCAGAGGTATAAAATCAAGAAGGGAAGACTCAAATTATATTTCAAAAGAGTTAACGAATTGATGGAATCTTTCAACTCTTTCAACATTTCTTTGATTCCAAGGAACAAGAATCATATGACATATTCATTGGCTTTGGTGGCCTCATTGTCAAATATGGATGATATACAAAGAAAAGTGTATTTTCAGGTAGAAAAAATATTTCGACCTTCTGTACTTGATAACCTGGAATATTTGCAAGTGTTTGAGAATGATGAATAGTTGGATTTTTTTTTGTTGAATGATGATGATGATGAAGACACTCACATATCTGTTTTCCCGAAAGATTGTATTCAATTTGAGTCTGTTTTTATGAAATATGATCATGCTAAGAGTCTCCTGGAAGAAATTTCACTCCGAAAGGTTCAAGAAACAAGAAAGATAAATATTGGAACTTATAGTTCCCAAAAATATGTCAACTTGGGAGTTGATTGCACCATTGAGGAAGTTGATCAATATGTTGCATTGTTTAAAGAATATCTTGATGTGTTCGCATGGACCTATGATGATTTGAAAGCCTATGATAAAAAAATATTCCAACATATCATTCCTTTGAGAGAAGAAGAAAAACCTGTCAAGCAAAAAATAAGGATGATGAACCCCAAATTGAAACCTCTGGTAAAGTTTGCATTGGAGAAATTAAATAAGGTCGGAATAATATATCCCATTAGACATTCCAATTGGCTTTCAAACCCTATTATAGTAAGAAAGAAGACCAGGGAAATCCAAATGTGTGTGGATTTCAGGGATCTTAACAAAGCAAGCATAAAGGATAACTATCCTTTATATAACATGGAGTTTCTTCTTCAACAAGTCACATGATCAAATTGTATGTCCATGTTGGATGGTTTTTTTTGGATATAATCAAGTCTTGGTTGCTAAGGAAGATAGAGTAAAAACAACATTCATAACACCTTGGGAGACATATGCATATGCTAGGATTCCCTTTGGTTTGAAGAATGTAGGAGCCACATTTCAAAGGGCCATGAATCATGCTTTCAATGGATTGATAGGGAAATTCATGGAGGACTATCAATATGAATTGATAGTACATTAAAAAACAAGGGGTGATGACATTCATCACCGAAGGAAAGTTTTTGACAGATGCAAATTATATGGTGTTTCACTAAATCCAAAAAAATGTTTATTTGCTATAACTCAAGGGAAACTATTGGGTCATATTGTGTGCAAGGAAGGGATTTATATAGATCCAGAAAGAGTTAAATCTATAAATGAACTCAACCCCCCATCACCTAAGAAAGGAGTTCAATCATTTTTTGGTAAGATCAAATTTGTGTGAAGATGTTTTCCTGATTATGCAAGTATTGTGAAGCTGATCAATTTGTTGTTGACAAAGGACCAAAGGTTTGAATGGAAAACAAACACACAAGAAGCCTTCAATAATATCAAAAGGGAAATAACCACAACTCTAGTCCTCGTTAGCCCATATTTTCAAAGGGAATTCATCATCTATTCATTCACTACAAAAATAGCTATTGCATCTATTCTTACACAGTGAAATACCAAAGGTGAATAAATACTAATCATTTTCATGAGAAAAACCCTTCACGATTATGAGTTGAGGTATTCAGAACTGGAAAAACAAGCCCTGGCTCTTGTGAAAGTGGTGGCACAATTTCAAACATACATACTAAATTCTCATGTCATTGCTTATGTACCATCCTCACTAGTGAAGATGTTTTTGAATTAACACTTGAGAGAAGTAAAATGGGCTAACTGGCTGGTGAAGATCCAAGAATATGATATTGATATTAAACCTTTAAAGGTTGTCGAAGGACAAGGTTTATGTAATCTCATCGCAAATAGTGATTCTGTTGATGGAATGATTTCAATTTCAGTAGGAGAACCATTGGCTGATTCAAAATGGTATGGAGACATTGTATTCTACTTGAGGTCCGAGCAGTTTCTAGTCACCATCAACCCTAAAGAGCAGAGAACATTGAAGATGAAATAAAATAAATATGAGCTGATTGCTGATATACTTTTCAGAAGGAACTATGATGGTATATTACTAAAATGTGTTGATGAAAACAAATCCAAATAATTAATGAGAGAATTCCATGAAGGAATATGCGGTGGAAAATTTTCATCTACGACCACCGCCCACAAGATAATAAGAGCTAGATTTTATTGGCCATCAATTTTTAGAGACTCATATGCCACAATAAGGAAGTGTGTATCTTGCCAACAATTTGAAGGAAAAATGAAGAAATCTGTGATGCCATTACAACCTATAACTGTAGAACAACCATTCTCCCAATGGGGACTTGATTTTGTCAGGCCAATAAATACAAATTCAAGAAAGGGACATATGTACATTCTCACCACTGCAAATTATTTTACGAAGTGGCCAGAAGCAGTGGCACTAAAAAAGGCTGATTATGAAGAATTAATTAAGTTCCTCAAAGATAATATTTTTTCAAGATTCAATGTCCCACACAAATTTATCATTGACAATGGTTCAATTTTCATCTATTCAAAATTTACAAAATTCTGTGGAGAATATGGAACTATTATGGGGAAATCATCGAATTATTATCCNGCATCTTGATTTTATAACTGGTTGTATAGTTTTGGACCTTTTGGAAATGCTTTTTTGGTAATTTTGGTCCATGGGTGAACTCATAGTTGTTTGAATATGCTAGATTCTTGTAACCATTTGCGGACCAAATTTCAGTGATAACAGATGCCCCCTGATGGATGAGATTAGGAGCATACGGATAACCAAAATTCATCAATGTTTCTTCTACTGAGAGTACCTTTGTAAGAAAGAGCGATAGTGAGGGTATCAAGAGTGACCCATTGGAGGGAGAAGGGAACCTGTAGGACCCAACCTTTCTCAAGGTGTGGAAAATAAATTGTGTACAAACAAGGTGGGAATTCCCCATGATCGTGTCATGTAACTCAAAAAGGGGTGTTGTACAGGAACTAAAACTGTTGTGTTGATGTAGACAACTGTGGCCCCCTCGGGGGTGGTTTTGATAAAGGCAAAGGACAATTCTGATGAGGAACAATACTCTGAATAGTAGGTGATGACACCTATAAGAAGTATCACAGGTTCTATGGGCATTGATATCCCAACAAAGTTTAGAGGTCTTCGACAAATATAAAAACAATTGCAATAGTCACAAAGTAAGATCCATCGTAACATGAGAAAGTGTTGATGTTGAATGTTATGGGGGTCAATGACAATAGAGAGAAATGATGGTTCTCCCTGTGCCATCCGAGAATTCTCATTGTAAAAGTAATGAGAGTCAAGATACTGTCGCCCTTCTAGAAACTGTGCCGATGTCGACAAAAATGGAGACGCGACTCCAAGAAGCAAAGGGATTTATGAAATCCACTAGGTGAGGTCAGGAACTAAGGAGGTACATGAACGAAGTCAAGATGCATGGAGACTCAAGATGACCCTTGGTTGGGAATATATGCGAAGTATAAGTGGATACAATTGTTCAACTAGGTCGAGTGTCAGGGGGACAACAAGACATTGGATAAGTTGTGCCAGAGGTGGGACAAAGTGAACAAACTCAAAGAGCAGAGGCAGGTGGCCTGTGTGATACTCAGAGTTTATGGACAATGTCAACAAGGGTAGGTGATAAGGAATTCCCCAACCAAGGGTGAATTGGGTTGCGTTTTCCAAAAAGGAAGAAGGTCGCCAAAGGTGACAACAAAAAGATACGTAAAATGATGGAAACAATGGTTTAGTTACAAAAAGAATTAAGAATCCAGTGGGGATAATAATGTAGATACAGAAATGGGTGCCCCAGTGTGAGATGGCTTGTCTTGATGATGGCGCAAGTTGGTTAAAAAATAAATGTGGGGTTGGGGCCCCATAGGCGAGTTTCTGTAGTAGGGAAATGTATGGGGGGAAATCTAAAGATGGGAAAGCTGACGGTGGATGAAATGGATGGTAAATGATATTGTAGGAGTGCAGTCAAAACAAAACCATGAGGAATTTCCCTGGGAGTTCAGTGGGTAGGCTAGCAAAATGAGTAGAAGGAGTATGTGGCTGATTCGTGACATGATGTAAGATTATTGGGACTCCCATCCCTAAAGGTTGAAAACAACATGAGTGTCAAAGTTCCAAGGGGGGCTATGAATGGGAAAACTCATGTGGGGGAGAGTGCTACTGGGTGACAGTACCCAAAATGCAGTGGAGGTGATGGTACTGCACAAATGGATATAGGGACCCTAAAGGCAAATTGCAGAGGGTGTGACTGGAGATGCAATTGAGATTCAGAGGGAATGATTACATGCCAGTGTCGATTATATACCTGAAGGGGTCACATTGGTGTGTGATGACCAAGTACCTACACACATGAAAACCAAATACCCAACGTGAACAATATCTGAAGATAATCGAACATATAACCATTTATTTGATAATTTTGAACATGAGCATGCGTACCTGAACGGGGTATGGAAAAATGGCTCCCCGGGGGCTAAGGATGAAAAATGGCCTGGGGAATGTCTTGATGTAGATTATGGGGTGCTGATCCCATGGCTGAAGATGGATTGGAAAATGGACACTCGAAGCTCCCAGAATTGAGTCTGGAAGTTTGGAAAAATTGACTATATATAGCTGTGGGGCCCACATTGGCACCTCATTTGTATGTGCTACTATAGTTGTGATAGAGGAGATTGCAGAGTAGATGCAGAGATTCCAGGAGTGTGAGGAAGCCGATCCGAGAGGTGCTAGATTCAGTTTAGTGGTCTCATCCTCCTGTATAGTAGTTAGGTGTCAATTTTTGGGTAGGACTGTACGGATGGCCATACGGTGAATTTTTAGAGTTGTGCCCCCCCAAGTGTGCGAGTGATCGATGTCGACTCGCACATGAATACACAGCTATAATAGGCACAACCATGCAGGGGGGCATTCTATTTGGGAAAATAGGCGCACATGGGGTGCACGTCTGTCCGAAACACAACCGCACATATGTGCGCGGCTGTGTTGCTGACAATTGAGCATGAGTGCGTAACTATGTAGTGAACAGGTGCACACTGACTGCGTGCCTGTGGGCTTAACCAGAACACATACATGCACGCCTGTGGGGTAAACAAGTGTGCATGTGTGTGCGCCTGTGGGGAAAACATCCACGCCTTTGAGGCAAAGATGAGGGTGAGAAAGCTTATGTCCCTCTATCTCTCTCTCTCTCTCTTTTTTTGGGGGGGGAGACTTGGTGTTTTTGTGATGGCTGATCGAGTACTATATATGTGGATGTAGGTGATCATTGGGGATGATGCCAATTCAGTGGAGAGAGAGGGACTGGGCCCGACTGAGGGAGGCTGTGAGGGAGGAGGAGCCAATGGTTTGTGGTTCTTTGGCAGCTTTTGGGCTGCTGAAGTTGTTTGAGTGCCCACTGTTGAGGGCACAGAAGTATCTGCTGCAATTCCTGATCTCGATGTGGATTCCTGAGTTGTAATGTTTTATTGTGCCTGGAGAGCACTTGGCATTCTCTGTTGAGAAGGATGTCTATTTTTTGACTGGGCTCCCTTTTTGGGGAACCTTGCTACCGACCGAGCCGATGGTAGTTGGAGAGGGGCAGTTGGCTACCCTTGCTTGGACATATTGTTTGGGAGAGGATTTTATGTCTGAATCAGTGGTGAGGATTGGGGCGATGGACACCCTGGTACATCATTGCATGACAGCGATGGTTGTGAGAGTGTATGGGTTGCTCACGACTCAGTTTATCAATGGTGGCTAGCTAAGGATCATGCAATGGGAACTAGGGGGTGAGAATTTCGCCTGGGGATTGATGCTACACGCCAAGATGGTGGGACAACTCACCAGGTGTCGAGCGACCAACTTAGGGGATTTTTCCTTTAGATCGATCCTGGTGGCTTGGGTTCTAGACAGGGTGATGATGTTGCACCTAAGAGTGTTGTTAGATCCGCTAGGAGCATGAGAGCCAGGACTGCGGCGGTGGTTGACGATTTTGGTTGATCATGGGGGTGGGGAGGGTGGCCACTACTTTAAGGTCAAGGCTGCAAAGGTGTGGCATCAGATGTCACAGATCATATTGCAATTTCCATACAGTGGGATAGATTTCTGTGATGATCCTGAGATGATATTACCTCTGGGAGAGGTATTCGATCACTGAGGTATGATGTGTTGTTTACTAGATTTGTTGATTTGTTTTTTAGATAGTATAGCATATGGTTGATATTTGTATGGATGCTGATGCTATCATGTGTTTGTTTGTGTATATGTGGGACCGCGTGGATGAGTGGTCGAGATGATCTGAGCGCTAGCCTGCTAGGGGCCTGTGAGACCATAGCGAGGAGAGTTGCGAGCAGGGGAGAGGTGACATTGAGAAGATGTTTGGGCGAGGCCCGATGATGATGATAGAGTGGCTTGGAGGTGCCATTATGATGACTCTGGGGCAGAGCCGACCCATTCTCCTCTGGCCAAGGTCGGGGGAGAGTTTGATTATTTCCGCCATCGACTAGAGGCGGTTCTACAAGGAGTGCCT
>JZKD02S1361971.1:0-11538 GCA_000966675.3 Picea glauca
GACAGGGACACAACTTCTTGACAAGGTGATATGAAAACCACTCCAGCGCCAACGCCTTTGCTAGAAGAAGCTCCGTCAAAAAACATCTTCCACATAGGGGAGCTCTGAGGGGAAATTGGATGATCAGGGCTGGGATGTTTTCTGATTAGTAAAGAGATTTCAGGGGCATCGGTAAGCTGCAACAAACTAGACCCCAAGTCGGTGTCAAGTGCAAAGATGGGGTGATTGGTAGGGTCTGCTTCATCACTGACAATATAGACTAGCTGGGATTCTCTGTATAATCTCCTTTGTTCCCCTCCAAATACCGGAATGGTGGCGTATGTGAGATCCATCTGTAGTGTCACTCCAAGTTTTTTAATCCATGACCTAGACAATAGCATACCAAAATTGGGGGGAACGTCGGCTACCACGATATCCATGACCACACTTTTCATGGGCAGCTAAAACAGGGAAACCACCAGGTCTTTGATGACTCCTAGACACTGAAATCTCCTTGAATTGAAAGAATATAAATCATGATAAGTTCTTGTCACCTCCAGTCCCAATTCTTCCATGACTATTTTTCGCATAAGGTTATGGGAAGCCCCTGAATCCATGAGGCAGTTATGCAACACTTTATCATGTATGTTCAGGGATGTGTAGAAAGGGGGGGATGAGTCATCTCTGTCTTCTACCATGGGGCCCAAGATGACGGATGGCTTCTCATATTGAAGGTTTACTGAGTCAGAGGGGGGCTGGGGGGATTCAGATTGTAGCAGCTTGGAGAGGGATCTTTTAAAATCTTCATTTTTAACTAGCTTTGAGAGGGGAACGAGGATCATGATCTTTTGAATTTCATGTTCAAAATTAAAGGATGGAATGGGCTTAGGGGCTTCCCTTACCTTGGTGATGGGTTCTTTGACTGCTGGCAAAGCACTCTGAGCTCTTTTGTCTTTAGTAGCGGCTGTTGCAGATCTAGTAGGTTTTTCTGCTATGAGAGGCCTATCTGGGTTGTCAAAGTCTCCTTCTCTCCTTCTCGACCTGAGATTATATCTGTTAGAAGTGTGATCGGCCCCTTGCTCTTTCCCCAACTCATGAATCTGATCGCTCATCAGGGATTCTTCATATGTGGACTGCGTCAAATGGGGAAAAGGGGGAGTGTCTTCAATACAATGAATCTCAGGGCCAAACTCGTCTATCTCTTCTCTTTCCTCATGATCAACTAAGTTGTTTTGGAGGGGGGGTTGAACCCTTTGATCTTATCTGTCTTTTCCCCTTTGTTCCCTCAGGAAAACCTGAGGCATATTATTAGCGGGTCGTATGAAACCTCTACTGTCAGTATTCTGGGGATTTATGAACATGGGATTCCCCTCTAATTCCCACCTCTCCATCTTGGCAGCAAGCAATTTTATTGCTCTAGCTGTCTCATCTGTCTGATGGGGCAGGGGAGAGGAACTGGATGAGGAAGCTTCAGGCCTGTTCTTGGATGTATTTCTATCACCTGTGTTCTTGAGTCAGTTGACGGCCAATATGTTGGATTCTACCTCCACGGTCGCATCTTGCATGTGGGCCAGCGTAGCGGCTCTTCTATCCCTTAGCAGTAAGCATAAATCAGGATCAAAAGCGCTGGAGTAAGTGATCTTTGCAGAAGCTTCAGAGGGTTTTATCTCAACAAGGATTTTGTTGTACATTTTATTAAATCTCTTGGAGAAGTCGGAGACAGACTCTCCTTCCTTTCTTTTCAACGACCCAAACTCTGTCATGTAATACATGAAATCTTTTTTATCTCCCCACTGTCTCAGAAAGGTACTATCTAAAGCTTCGATCCCATCAATAGATCCGGGAGGCAGGGTCTTGAACCATTTTCTAGCCTCTCCTTGGAGACTATGGACACAAATCCTCATCCATACGTCTGCATGCATGATGACATTATCATCTGTGAAACTGTAAAAGGCTTCTAGGTGTTCATCTGCAATTACGTCCCCTTCACCCGTGAACTTGGGTAGTTGCTTGAGGTAACCATCTACTGGGAGGGAATTGAGGGGCTGAGGTAACACAAGGGGAGCATACCTAGCGGCTATAATAGCCTCCATCCTGGTCATAGGGGGATTAGAACCAGCCATGGGGATACTAGGTGGAGGAGAACTTGGAGGAGAAGGAGTTTTCGAAGGGGCTGCAGGGAACGAGTTTCGAAGAGGAGTGGGAAACAAGAGTGGGTTTAAGGAGAAGACTAATGAGCTCAAGTCAGCAGGTGCTCCTCCTTGTGTAGGAGTGGGGAGATCTTCTGTGGTCCTGGGTCTACGCCAAGGTACAACTTCAGAGGAGAGGGGAGTGAAAAGGATTTCTCCCTCCAATCCTAGACCAGGAGGGGAAAATTCAGCAGGAACACTCCCAAAATTCAAGAAATGGGAAACTTATGAAGGAGGTCTATTAAGAAACTGAGGAGGAGAAAACAGAGTTCTTACAGAAGGAGATGGCGGATTACCTGTTTCGACGGTGGAAGCTTCTTCTTCAGGGGCCTTTCCTTTTCTAAGAACCACCTCTGGATTGGTTTGAGGTGTAGCTAGGGGAAGCTGTGGATGAGACCGCGTGTGTCTGCCTATGAAATCCACAATTAATAGAGTAGGTTATACCCAACGGAGTCGCCAGGTGCACAACAACAATCTTGATAATTCTGATATCTGATGCACCTTCAGAATCAACTAATCGTTGTCGTCAATCCCGGGGAAAATATTCAATTTCATCCCTGGCAATGATGCCAGAAATGTTGGCGATGGAAGTCACTCCTGGATTGCTAGCAGGAGCAGAGCCTGACGCCCATCAATTTTATGTCACGGTTGTTTGTAGATGGGTGATCGAATGGAGGGAAAATCAAAAAAATAGCGTTCCAACTCTGAAACCAGGCCAGGTATGCATGAGCAAGTGAGGTCTTGTGTAAATTTCAGACAGTGAGCTGTAGTATAGAGTGAACAGGCGGAAGACTTATATAAGATAAAAGAGGAGGTTTGTTATAAACAACAGGTTTCTAATAGACTGAGGAAGAAGACGTCCAAATGCAATATCATCTTACATTCAAACGCAAAAGCCAGAGAATGCAACAATGCAACAATAAATCTTTTATCATATCATAACTGCAATAATTCGCACGAATCAGTCAATCACGAATCCTCTTAGCATGAGATGAAAATTAGATGGAGTAGAAAGAACTCTCTGTCATAAAACAAGAAATCTCATATACAGATGCATAAGCTGAAAGCTAGAATAGCTGTTAAAACATTATAGTAGGGAGCTCTGCTCAACCATCGATCATTACAAAATGGCAAAAATGCCTACATATACTCTTCTCTTCCTTTCGCCCAGTAGAGGTGTCTCAGAACTTTCAATGGGTGACGTCTCCTCAATCAAATCTGTTCTTTGTTCCCCTATCATACGCCTCTTTAATTCATCATGGCTCACGCTAAGGGGTAGATGAGCCCTTTGAATGTTGAATTGGCGTGTGCGGGTTCCTCTGGTGAGTTGAAGACTCGGTGTGAACTTCCTGAAGAGAACTGGTACAGGGGACCTTCCCGGGTAGAATTTCGGTCGGGATCTCCATACTCTGTAATAAATGAGTGATGTGAGTTTTGAGCCATCCTCTCTTTTCTTCATTAATCTCCAGCAGGTACTGGGATTTAGCCCACATTGAATCGACATTTGGAACATCACCATGCTTTCCTTCTGCGATTAAGCTCGACACTTTGGGGCCCGATTGGCCAAATGACAAACATAAACACCCCTCCCCCAGGCCTCCTCCTTTATGACCAAGCACCAAAACCATGGGCCCGATTCTGGGCACCATCAGAAATTCAGGGTTCGGGGTTTCAAAATGTAAGAAATGAGGGGTGCCTGCTCCTCGAAACTTCGATACCCGATACACTGATGGGCTGCCATCTATCCCGGTTGGATTGGATGGTCCAGATTTGTTTTGAACCATGGCGCTTCCCCTTTCTAAACCCTGGGCAACTAATCGGCCCCGAAGACCTGATGGCCATCGATCCGCTTCTATGGATGGATCTCGACCGCTGATGGCAAAACTTTGCCCGCTCGCTTGACTTGCTGCTAAAAAATGGGATTCTCTTGTGCTATGCTCGGGTGCTTCCCATACAACTTGCAGACCTGGGTACGCCTAATCCTGTGACAAGAAATATCGCTAACATAATGTGTAATTCTGACAGGGAAGAGGAGGACTGCCTCTAAGGTTCTCTAAACTCCTACACGCTACTGCTATCTCTACAACTAGTGTTTACACATGGGCTGTCAGAGGATAGGGCGCAGGTACACATGTTCAGGCCTTCTGGAGGCTGTGTGTACCTTTGTGTGTCCTGAAAAATACAGTCAAGTAAAATTCAGGGAAAGCTGGTATGGCAAACCAAACTCCATGCTAGCTCAAACCTTACAGAAAAAGAAAAGACAGGCAAAGAAAAAACATAAAAACTAGTCTTTAAACTACCCAAAAACTTTAAATAAATCCAGGAACCCTAAAGAGTATTCTCCCCAGTATGGTCACCAATTCTGTTGTTGGGAAAAACACTCTACAAACTAGAAAACTAGGGCCAGACTTGCATGTAGATTTGACCGAATAGAAACTACTTTTTTACCTACATCCCAAGATTTAAATCCCTTTTTCTCAGTAAATTCATGGAAAAGGACCACCTACCTTATTACCAGTGTTCTATGTAGATCCTCCATTGCGCTTCGATTACTTTCTTGCGCTTCTCCTTCCACAGATGACCTACACTCAAGACAAACAACAACTATGCATGCATGCTACTTCTATACTCAAGGGTTAGAAATCAAGAATAAATTAATCAAACCATAGACAATTCATGAATTGGGACGGGAAAAGCATTCTTTTTATTACTGAAAGTGAATCAACTTACAAAAGATGAGACCGACCACTGCTCCTTGAACCTGATCCTGGGCTCCTCTTCTTCTGTCCTTCAACTGCTTTGCATTAAATATCCTTTGGCATGAGGAAAGGCTAAAGGGTTGGGACAATGGATTACATAAACGGGCATAGTTTCTTCGCTATATTTTTTCCTTTTCCAAATGGTACCCCTACCCCTTCTTTTATAGGCTATAAGGAGCTAGGGTTTTGGATGAACCCTCATCCATGCATGGCCGGGAGCTTCAGTTAACTGACTAATAGATTTTTGTTTTGTCGACAACTTTCCTTTTTTCGTGGTTTGTTAGGTACACGCGGGCTATTGTGAGTTAGCCAACGTGTACACACATGCAGTAATGGGTTAGGGCACGTGGGCCTTGACACAAGAGGATTTTCAAAGAGTTGTTCAGTAGAGTTTTGGAAAAGAAGGGATATGAGTTGGCTTGATGCCAGGTAAGCATGTGTGGTGAAATTTAGGGTTATAACATGGGGGGGGGTCCGAAATGTTAGTTAAATATGGCGCACAGATCTACGATCCAAGAGAAGGCGTGCTGATGGATGGTTCATGGTGTTTTTTGGACCCCCCCGACCAATCTGTTTTTAACGAAAGGGGAGGGGGGGTCCGAAATGGAATGTTTTTCTGGTGGGACCCTATCTCTATGTGGTAGGAATTCATTGGATCAGAATCCCACCGCTTATTACTGTCTGACATACCTCGTCACCCCATGATGTCATCCTCCATGTTTTCCCCTAAAGATCACATCTCATTACTCTGTCAGTCTTTTCTCCTTGTCACAAGTCCCCTCACCATGGTCAAGTCCCAATAAACTCCCTCCACGTCACTCATTCATATTTTTCATTCATTGTCACCTGCCATCTCATGCTCCAAATGACATGTTGGCAATTTATTACAGGCTAACTTATCCATTAGCCTGCTGACCTGTCCCCCGTGCCCAATGAGTATCTGTTTGCTCAGAACTACCTTCACCCTTAATTCTCCCATCATTTATCCTATCGCCGCACTAGAGAGGTTTTTTCCCCATTTTCCTCTCCGTTTCAGTCAGTTGCCCAAAGTCACAGTCATTCCCGCTAACTTTTTATTTTACTTGCAAGTATTGTTACAGTGATGGTGCCAAAATCAAAGAAAACAGAGGCCAAGGAAAATCCTTTCCTCCCGCCTCCTGTCGACCTCGACAGGATCCCTCTGGCCGAAAAATACCATTTAATCACAGACACTATATGTGAATTCGACTTCACAGATTTACAGTCATAGCTAAAAGACGTTTTCTTGGACCAAAGTGATGAAATTGGGCTCTGGGAGTCAGACCTTCCCTTGTATCTTTCCCCCCAGGTCCACCATTTCCCCGAATTCACCCTCAAGTTCCAGGCCCATTACATCCTCGAACAAAGAGCCATAGTGTCTTCATCAGGAGAAATTATTTTCCTCATCACACCTGAAACCATTGATCAGATGATGCAGATACCTAGAGCCGAATCCACCTCACCTTTTAATCTTGAAATCATCACAGAACTGTACCAGAAACTATCATTCCCCCAAAGAGCTCATATTTTTGATTTTTTTCTCCCACAGGCCGCTCATCTTCCCACTACAAATCCCCCATATCCTTCCTCCCTGTTCTCAGTGAAGGGAAACCAGGTCATCTCGTTGCTCTGCACCCTGCTTGGGTATTTTTCGGATCAATGGGTGGATGAATCCATATTGGGTTTTTTGTCCATTTTCTCCACAGATGAGAAACCCACCACTCAATTCGACTACAACACTTTCTTGGAAGACAACATTCATGAGAAATTCTTAAATTTCACCACAGAAGGCATGTTTCGGTATTCCTCAATACTGGCTTACATGTTCATTTTCTTCCAAGCGGAGAAATTTTCCTTTTCAATGTAGAAGATGGACAAGGATGGGAGGCTGCAGACAGTAATAGCGTGGAATTCGTTGCTCAGACAAAACTCTATAGAATTCAGTTTCAAGTAGTTCATCGAGCAGTTCTACCATCCCGTGGTGAGTGTGCTCAGTGGCAAAACTGAGCCGAGAACAAATGAGGAAATTCAGAGGATCTTACACCTTTCGGACCTTGCAAAAATGGGAGACTGGTAACTGTACCAAGACCACACAAAAATCAGAGTGTATGGGTGCGAATTGGCTCCATACAAGTTGCCTAAGTATCTTCCCATGAGGATATTTTCCTTGGAATACATAAGACAAATGATTAACTCAGATGACATACATTTCGTGTCTTTGAAAAAGAAGCAAAAACTTAGAATTAAAGGGAAGATTGGGTCTTTCATCTGCAATAACCAAGGCGTTGGGGAGGAAGCATACATATTGCTAAAAGAATTGAATTTTTTTGTTAGTTTCACATGGCACTATGATCCGTGCGGGATAATTTCTGAGATGGGGATTAAAAATAAAAACATTCCGTATGTTCATACACCTAGGCCTGAGATAGAGAAGTTCGCCAATCATACAGAATGGGAGCCAAACACTCTGGTTGAAATAGAACAGTAGGACCCTTCGGTCACCGTCTCACAGATGACTACACTATAGGTTCCCAAGGAGAAAATACTCAGGAAGGACACTTCACCTTCCATCACTGAAGTCTCAGCGAAGATTTCCAATTACACACCAAGAGGCCAAAAACCAATCATGCACCTGACATGGCTATTTTACAGGGAATCTAATCCACTACAACTATGGAGTTTGATTGGTCACTCCTTAGCACAAGAAACAAACAGATCATGACTACAATGTTTCCCAAGAATCCTACATATACTCCACCAATCAACTAGCCGAGCAAAATAGGACCAAAACTGAGTATTTTTTAGAAGTATGATATGATCAAAAAGAAAAATCAGACGCTGACCAACAACACATATGCTTAGTTCTGGAAGCAAACATCAACTGCATAACACAGACTGTTGTCTGCATTCGACATTGAGAAGGGTAGAATGCACATGGAATTTCTGCAAGCACAGGTGCCAGACCCGAAAGCAATCACCGATTACAAAAGGGCAATGTTCAAATTTTAGACTAAATACGTGCATCCTGCTGATCAAATGGATCTGCACAGGAAAACTGGAGAAATGGTTTTATCCATGTTGGAAAATGCTTCTACTGCTGCCTCTAAGTTGTAGGTATCTCCGAGCAACGTCCAGACACAACTGAAACTAGAAAATATATCATCCTTTGCAAAGGATAATAGGATTAAGACGTTGGAAGAACTGGTCCTCAAGATTGGGTATGATCCCTTGAATGTGAAAGCAGTCGAGGAGATGCTTAAAAATAAAAATGCCAATATATCGTCTTTGAGGAAAGAGTTGAAACTGCCACCAACAGAAGATTCACAGGCAAAGGAGATAGCTGAGACAGAAGGGGAAAAGGATGAGATGCTTAGGCTGATCATGGAGAAAAATTCATAGTTGAAGGAGATGGAAGCAGAACTAGAAAAGTTATTGAAAGAGAAGGAACAATCAAAGCCTATGGAAGTCATTCCATTAAGTGTAGTTCCACTCACAGGAGTAAGCACAACATCTACGGTAGAAATTCCCTCAGCAACTCCACTGACATCTCTGCAGAAGATAGTAGAGCTGGCTAAATCCATGGAAGAGATGAATTTGCAAGAGACAGAGATTAGCAGACTTAAAAAGGAGGTTGAGAACCTTCAGGAACTCAAGTATTCTTACCAAGCCAACTACTCCAAGGAAAAACAAACATCAGACAAGCTCAAACAGGAATTGCAACAACTTCAAAAGAAAATAGTGGCAGGTAAAACACTTGCTGAGGTCAAGGAAAATGTCTGGATGGATATCACCAAATCCATAAATGAAATATGGCATATGGTACAAATCATGTTCGAGCAGAACGAACTGGTGCAGAGAAGCAAGCAAGCGATTGAAAAGATAAGAGGAGAATTGGGAGAGATGCTCACAGAAGCCACTGAGATAATCAAATACCTAAATTCAAAAACTAGAGAAGAGTTAGAAGAGTTGAGAATTGAAGATAGGACATAAACCATCATCAAAGTCAAGAGGGTCCTGAATAAAAGAGGATTGATGATACAACTGGAGGAAAAATTCCAGGCTATGGACATAGGAGTGCAAAGGTTTTTCAGTAAAATCGAAGCTCTATAGAAGAAAGGCCTCCCTATTTTAAGGGTCATAAATGACAAGTTAATGACACTGTCTGATTATAAAAAGAATCTAGACACTGTGGCTAAAGATAGTTCGAAGTTCTCAGGAATACAGGGTAGTATCACAGGCAAGGCGTTTTTAGAAGCTTTCCAATCAGACATCATCATACAACATGAGATCCAATACATTTTTATCATCAAGCCAACTTTTGCTAAATATACAGAGATGGATGAAGTACATCGAAGATTGATCAAAGTTAGTGTTCCCAGTAACCTTCGATGGGAAGAATTATGAAGTCTGATTGAGTAGGTGATGAGGTGTCCAAGCCTAATTAGCTATCCAGTTAGACGAGGTCGTGCAGAGGCCTCACCAATGGTTCACCCTAGAAATCAGGATGAAGTTTCAACACATCATCAAGCAATTTCCTAAATTTTTGTATCTTATTAAGTTAGTTAGCTAAATTTATATTTTCCACGTCTCGATCTTTAATGACAGGATCGTATGTAATTTTGATTATAAATAATTCAAACTTTGAAGTACCGAGGGTTGATCTTTACACCCTGCAAGCTAAAAGACTGTAATTTTTATCAAGAGATCTTCTAGTAATACTGATCTAGATTTATGTAGGAACACAGTGAAATACATAAATACACATAAACACAGGGATGCAGCGGAAATAAGACTTCATTTCATTAATAACAAATGACTGAAATATGCTTACAGACAGAATGAAAATAAACTAGCTAGGGCGCTGGTAGCTNGACTTAAAAAGGAGGTTGAGAACCTTCAGGAACTCAAGTCTTCTTACCAAGCCAACTACTCCAAGGAAAAACAAACATCAGACAAGCTCAAACAGGAATTGCAACAGCTTCAAAATAAAACAGTGGCAGGTAAAACACTTGCTGAGGTCAAGGAAAATGTATGGATGGATATCACCAAATCCATAAATGAAATATGGCCTATGGTACAAATCATGTTCGAGCAGAACGAACTGGGGCAGAGAAGCAAGAAGGCGATTGAAAAGATAAGAGGAGAATTGGGAGAGATGCTCACAGAAGCCACTGAGATAATCAAATACCTAAATTCAAAAACTAGAGAAGAGTTAGAAGAGTTGAGAATTGAATATAGGACATAAACCATCATCAAAGTCAAGAGGGTCCTGAATAAAAGAGGATTGATGATACAACTGGAGGAAAAATTCCAGGCTATGGACATAGGAGTGCAAAGGTTTTTCAGTAAAATCGAAGCTCTATAGAAGAAAGGCCTCCCTATTTTAAGGGTCATAAATGACAAGTTAATGACACTGTCTGATTATAAAAAGAATCTAGCCACTGTGGCTAAAGATAGTTTGAAGTTCTCAGGAATACAGGGTAGTATCACAGGCAAGGCGTTTTTAGAAGCTTTCCAATCAGACATCATCATACAACACGAGATCCAATACATTTTTATCATCAAGCCAACTTTTGCTAAATATACGGAGATGGATGAAGTATATCGAAGATTGATCAAAGTCAGTGTTCCCAGTAACCTTCGATGGGAAGAGTTATGAAGTCTGATTGAGTAGGTGATGAGGTGTCCAAGCCTAATTAGCTATCCAGTTAGACGAGGTCGTGCAGAGGCCTCACCAACGGTTCACCCTAGAAATCAGGATGAAGTTTCAACACATCATCAAGCAATTTCCTAAATTTTTGTATCGTATTAAGTTAGTTAGCTAAATTTAGATTTTCCATGTCCTGATCTTTAATGACATGATCGTATGTAATTTTGATTATAAATACTTCAAACTTTGAAGTACCGAGGGTTGATCTTTACGCCCTGCAAGCTAAAAGACTGTAATTTTTATCAAGAGATCTTCTAGTAATACTGATCTAGATTTATGTAGGAACACAATGAAATACAGAAATACACATAAACACAGGGATGCAGCGGAAATAAGACTTCATTTCATTAATAACAAATGACTGAAATATGCTTACANAAACTAGCTAGGGCGCTGGTAGCTTATCTCTGAGAAGAGATGTGGCCACTACTCGCATCCATGAGAAGATGATTACAATGAGGCTCTGAAGGCCCTTTTACAATAAACGGGAATGGAAAAATTCCTAGACATCCAAAAACCTAACCCTGGGAGATGAAGCGCCAAAAGTCATGTGGGTCCCGTTTGGGTAAGTTGGTGCAGCAACTTCCTGGGTCGTAACTTTTGCATACGATCTCTGTTTTAGGCGTATGATAGCTCGTTGGAAAGATATATCCAAGGCCTAAAATGCTCGAGACAAAATAACATCGTTAGATGCCATTTTGCGAGAGAAACATACCCAAAAAAACATCGTTTAGGGCCTCAAAATGGCCCCGGAAGTTCAGGACCCGGAAAAACTGCTAAAAATAGTAAACTATGCGAAAACTGAAAAACTGAAAGAAGCAATGGTGGGGGTCCAAGTGGAATAGGTGGGTGGCCACCAATATCCACCTGGATCATTCCTCCC
>JZKD02S1361982.1:0-11538 GCA_000966675.3 Picea glauca
ATTTAAATTGTTATGTAAATTATGCAAATTGTTATGTAAATTGTTATTTTATTTATTGAAATATGGGAGTGAATATGCTAGATTAATTGAAGTTTTAGTAAATTTCAAATTTACTGTTCCGTTTTAATTCAATGGTAGTTTAAATTAAATGACGGTCACTACATCAAAGTCATATTCGCATAGAAAATCCAGCCATCTAATTTTCCTGGCATTTAAAGTTGGCTGATCAAATAAATACTTCAGACCGTTATGGTCTGTTCTCAACTCAAATTTCTTGCCCATGAGGTAATGTATCCATTTCCTCAAGTCATGGACAACTGTTGCCAGCTCTAAATCATGAGTGGCATAATTCTTTTCATGCTCTTTCAGCTTTCGGGATTCATAGCAAACTACAAATCCTTCTTGGCTGAGAACTCCTCCCAACCCCTCCTTACATCCATCCGTGCACACTATGTAATCCTTACTTGGATCAACAATCTTTAGGATTGGAGCACTAGTGATCAGCTACTTCAATTGCGGGAAGTTGCTCTCACATTGCTCAGTCCACTGGAACTTCTTCTCCTTCCTTTGCAAGGAAGTGATAGCATGAGCTATCCTTGAAAATATGGCTATGAACCTCCTATAATAAGCTGCCAGACCCATAAAGGATCTAACTTCTGTCACATTTCTTGGCACTGGCCACTCTTGAATGGCCTGTACCTTCTCAGGATCCATAGCGATCCCCTATTCAGATATAATGTGTCCCAAGTAATGGATCTTCTTTTGGTAAAATGAGCACTTGCTCAGTTTTGCGTAAAGATGGTGTTCTCTCAACACCTGCAGCACCATTCTAAGATGTTTTTTGTGTTCTTCCTCTGTCTTGGAGTACACCAAGATATCATCCAAGAATACTATGACAAACTTGTCCAAATAATTTATGAACACTCCATTCATTAAGCACATGAATACAACAGGCGCATTGGACAATCCAAACGGCACCACTATAAACTCATAGTGACCATATCTTGTTCTAAAGGCGGCCTTGCTGATGTCTTCATCTTTTGTCCTCACTTGATGATATCCAGATTGAATATCTATTTTCAAAAATACTTTCGCATCCTTCAACTGATCAAAAAGATCATCAATCCTTGGCAGAGGATATTTGTTCTTGACAGTCACTTTATTCAACTGTCGAAAGTCAATGCATAGCCTCATCGTCCCATCTTTCTTCTTCACAAATAGGACTGGGGCTCCCCACGGTGACACACTGGGATGAATGTAGCCTTTCTTTAATATCTCCTCGAGCTGCAATTGCAACTCTTTCAGCTTTGGTGTACTCATCCTATAAGGATCTTTCAAAACTGGAGTTGCTCCAGGCATTAGATTTATAGAAAAGTCAATGTCCCTCTTCGGAGGTGGTCTAGGAACCTCCTAAAACATGTCCTCAAATTCTTTGAGAACCATGTGGTCTTCTAGATTCGAGACCACATTTTGGAATACCTCTTCCACCTGGGCTACAAATAATTGACAGCCTTTCCGGTAACATTTCTTCAGCTGCATAGCTGAGATTTCCATCACAGCCATGGCTCTGGGAATTCCTTGAACTGTTACCTGATTTCCCTCTTCGTTCAGACATGTGAACCTCTTGTTTCAACAATCCAGAAGGGCATGGTGCTGGTCCAACCAGTCCATCTCAATTAAGAAATCATATGAGCCTAAAGGTAGAATGTTCAACTCAGCCTTAGTGCTCATTCCTTTCATGTCCACTGAACATGACTTAACCAATTCAGTGACCTTCCTCTTGGTCCTTGTGGCTAACTCCACTAACTAAAACTTCTCATGTTTTCTCTTCGTTAGATTAAAACCTTCCACCACTCTAGGATCTACATAACTATGGCTAGCCCATGAATCAATTAAAATAACAAGTGGTTGGTTTTTTATCATACCTTCCACTTCAATCATGTGTGATTGAAATTCTTCTTTCTTATTGTCCAGGGCTGCATAGATCCTTGGAATTCTGCTGCCAATATCCTCCATTGTTTCAGCTTGTTGAACAGTATGTACAGTTCTTGCTTTACCATTTTTATGAGGACAATCTCTGTACTTGTGGTTTCCTTGATAGCCCCAACACTAAATGGGCGTCAGTCTCTGTCTTTGTGCTCCCTCTTCAGTCCTTCTTAGCTCTATAAATGATGGTTGTCCCTGACGACTATTTTGGAAAAAGGAAGGCTTCTCTCCCTTCTGCCTCTGTTCTTTCTTAGACCTCTTCTGGTCATCCCAAGCCTTCCGAAAGATAGGCTTTTCCCTTTACTGTTTGTATAAGAATTTTTCCCTTCTTATCATTTCTTCCATGGTCTTAGGATCATCGTATTGAATCTTGTCTCCCATGGAAGGTGGCAGTCCACTCACATACCTCTGGATCTTGACAGCCTCGTCTTTGATGAAAGGGACATACTTCAGTAGTTCCAGAAAACTTTGTTCATACTCATCAATGGTCGTACTTCCCAACTTGAGTTCGAAGAACTCCTTCATCTTTCTATTGTAGTATCTTTTGGTCAGGTATTTCTTCTTGAAATACCTCTTAAATTCCTTCCAAGTGACTTCTTTCTCTTTGATGTGCTACACCTGCACAAACTGATCCCACCACATGGATGCTTTTCCTTTCAATTGGTACATTGCAATTCTTCCTTCTGCATGGGCGAAATAATTATGCAATTGGAAGTATTTCTTCATGCCAAGCAACCATGTCTCAACATCTTCCTCCTTCTTATGTTCNGGAGTGAATATGCTAGATTAATTGAAGTTTTAGTAAATTTCAAATTTACTGTTCCGTTTTAATTCAATGGTAGTTTAAATTAAATGACGGTCACTACATCAAAGTCATATTCGCACAGAAAATCCAGCCATCTAATTTTCCTGGCATTTAAAGTTGGCTGATCAAATAAATACTTCAGACCGTTATGGTCTGTTCTCAACTCAAATTTCTTGCCCATGAGGTAATGTCTCCATTTCCTCAAGTCATGGACAACTGTTGCCAGCTCTAAATCATGAGTGGCATAATTATTTTCATGCTCTTTCAGCTTTCGGGATTCATAGCAAACTACAAATCCTTCTTGGCTGAGAACTCCTCCCATCCCCTCCTTACATCCATCCGTGCACACTACGTAATCCTTACTTGGATCAACAATCTTTAGGATTGGAGCACTAGTGATCAGCTACTTCAATTGCAGGAAGTTGCTCTCACATTTCTCAGTCCACTGGAACTTCTTCTCCTTCCTTTGCAAGGAAGTGATAGCATGAGCTATCCTTGAAAATCCGGCTATGAACCTCCCATAATAAGCTGCCAGACCCATAAAGGATCTAACTTCTGTCACATTTCTTGGCACTGGCCACTCTTGAATGGCCTGTACCTTCTCAGGATCCATAGCGATCCCCTCTTCAGATATAATGTGTCCCAAGTAATGGATCTTCTTTTGGTAAAATGAGCACTTGCTCAGTTTTGCGTAAAGATGGTGTTCTCTCAACACTTGCAGCACCATTCTAAGATGTTTTTTGTGTTCTTCCTCTGTCTTGGAGTACACCAAGATATCATCCAAGAATACTATGACAAACTTGTCCAAATAATTTATGAACACTCCATTCATTAAGCACATGAATACAACAGGCGCATTGGACAATCCAAACGGCACCACTATAAACTCATAGTGACCATATCTTGTTCTAAAGGTGGCCTTGCTGATGTCTTCATCTTTTATCCTCACTTGATGATATCCAGATTGAAGATCTATTTTCGAAAATACTTTCGCATCCTTCAACTGATCAAAAAGATCATCAATCCTTGGCAGAGGATATTTGTTCTTGACAGTCACTTTATTCAACTGCCGAAAGTCAATGCATAGCCTCATCGTCCCATCTTTCTTCTTCACAAATAAGACTGGGGCTCCCCACGGTGACACACTGGGATGAATGTAGCCTTTCTTTAATATCTCTTCGAGCTGCAATTGCAACTCTTTCAGCTTTGGTGTACTCATCCTATAAGGAGCTTTCAAAATTGGAGCTGCTCCAGGCATTAGATTTATAGAAAAGTCAATGTCCCTCTTCAGAGGTGGTCCAGGAACCTCCTAAAACATGTCCTCAAATTCTTTGAGAACCATGTGGTCTTCCAGATTCGAGACCACATTTTGGAATACCTCTTCCACCCGGGCTACAAATAATTGACAGCCTTTCCGGTAACATTTCTTCAGCTGCATAGCTGAGATTTCCCTCACAGCCATGGCTCTGGGAATTCCTTGAACTATTACCTGATTTCCCTCTTTGTTCAAACATGTGAACCTCTTGTTTCAACAATCCAGAAGGGCATGGTGCTGGTCGAACCGGTCCATCCCAATTAAGAAATCATATGAGCCTAAAGGTAGAATGTTCAACTCAGCCTTAGTGCTCATTCCTTTCATGTCCACTGAACATGACTTAACCAATTCAGTGACCTTCCTCTTGGTCCTTGTGGCTAACTCCACTAACTAAAACTTCTCATGTTTTCTCTTCGTTAGATTAAAACCTTCCACCACTCTAGGATCTACATAACTATGGMTAGCCCMTGAATCAATTAAAATAACAAGTGGTTGGTTTTTTATCATACCTTCCACTTCAATCATGTGTGATTGAAATTCTTCTTTCTTATTGTCCAGGGCTGCATAKATCCTTGGAATTMTGCTGCCAATATCCTCCATTGTTTCAGCTTGTTGAAYAGTATGTACARTTCTTGCTTTACCATTTTTATGAGGACAATCTCTGTACTTGTGGTTTCCTTGATAGCCCCAACACTAAATGGGCGTCAGTCTCTGTCTTTGTGCTCCCTCTTCAGTCCTTCTTAKCTCTMTAAATGATGGYTGTCCCTRACGACTATTTTKSAAAAAGGAAGGCTTCTCTCCCTTCTGCCTCTGTTCTTTCTTAGACCTCTTCTGGTCATCCCAAGCCTTCYGAAAGATAGGCTTTTCCCTTTACTGTTTGTATAAGAATTTTTCCCTTCTTATCATTTCTTCCATGGTCTTAGGATCATCGTATTGAATCTTGTCTCCCATGGAAGGTGGCAGTCCACTCACATACCTCTGGATCTTGACAGCCTCGTCTTTGATGAAAGGGACATACTTCAGTAGTTCCAGAAAACTTTGTTCATACTCATCAATGGTCATACTTCCCAACTTGAGTTCGAAGAACTCCTTCATCTTTCTGTTGTAGTATCTTTTGGTCAGGTATTTCTTCTTGAAATACCTCTTAAATTCCTTCCAAGTGACTTCTTTCTCTTTGATGTGCTACACCTACACAAACTGATCCCACCACATGGATGCTTTTTCTTTCAATTGGTACATTGCAATTCTTCCTTCTGCATGGGCGAAATAATTATGCAATTGGAAGTATTTCTTCATGCCAAGCAACCATGTCTCAACATCTTCCTCCTTCTTATGTTCTTCATCGAATGTTGGAGGTTTAATCTTGTTCATCTCTCCTTTCAATTCTTCCCTTCCAGATTTCTGATGTTTTCTGGTAGGTGATGGGCTTGAACTATCGTGTGTCTTACTGTCAGAACGTCTTTTGGAGTGACTAATATGTCGGCTACCACTCCTTGACCTACTTCTTCTCCCATGAGTTCTGCGACTCTCCATCGTACTAGAGTCTCTTCCTTTCTTGAGTTTCTTCACTATTCTTTCTAGACTCTTCAAAAATTTTAAGTTTAGGGCGCCCTGCCGATCTCTGACTTTCATGAGCTTTCGGATATCATCTAGGCGAGCCTTGGTCTCTCTTTGCAATCCTTCAAGGATTTTCATTATGTGTTCTTCCTTATCCTTCTTCTTTCCATGCCCATTGGAATTTGATCCTTTGAATCCCAGGTTAACATCCTTTCCTTCTTGTTCGTCTTCTATTTCAGGGGTAGTCCGTACCTTTCCCCACTCCATATTCGGTGTTGGTTAACTGGAGTACTGCCCTCCCTTAACTCTACACACACACTATGCAATCAAATTTGAAATTTGTCAGGCCATTTAAACCTTCACAAAAAATCCACATTATTTATAACTAATACGAACAAGAACGAAAGACATTTCAACTTCAGAAGGTTTTCTGAGCTCTGTCTGGCTCTGTGTTTTTCGGATGTCCAAAACTTCAATTTTCGATATTTCGGGACATTCGGGACCTTGAGTTTCGGTACCCAGGATTTTGGGTTTTTCGGAACTTCCATATTCTCGGAATTTTGGGACTTCAAGTTTTGGGTTTGACCTTCCAACACCTTTCCCTTACTCTGGCGCCTATGGCCCACACTCCTGTAATGATCGGGAAATCATGTGTCGAGATATCACTATTCCCGTAGCACTTGTCCACAGACCCTTCCAAGTCTCGAACCCCGATATGGGTTAACACCTGGCTATGACTCTGGGACCGTCACGTTTTGGAGTTTCATGACTTATCCTAGTGTGATTTTCTCGTCACCGAGAATCCTAAAATGACGATCCCTGATGCACGTGTGAGCTCTCTCCTCCACATCACCACTTCCTTGTCGCTCTATCGGGTATCGTGAAATCGCGAATTCTAATGCAACAATTCCTTTGTATGCAGAAACCCCAATATCTTGAAATCCGACTCTCCGAGATCTCTCGCCACGTGTCCTCACTGATGGACAGTTCAAATCTCCTGTCATAATATCGTGGATCGTGATTCCTGCGGTTGCGATTTCCTTACTCCTGTAATCCGCGATGAACTGAATCCCGATGACTCTAATATCCACATCACTTCCAGGGACTTATCCTCTACCCATGAGGGCTTAAAACCTATGCAATCTTCTATCAACTCGGACAGTTGATGGGTAATCCCACATTGATCTTACAACTCACAATCCTCTCGAGTTTAAACTCCTAGTGTGGCCATAACCTCCTGTACAGTATCCAAGGCTTTAAACCTTGTGGACATTCTCCAGATTTGATGGTTACAAGCGCTCGCCTTCCCTCCTGAACAAATCCTATGGTTCTAACACCATTGGTGTAGATACCTATCTCCTCGTGGCCATAAACCATACCAGCTGCGGTTTCACAGCACCGCTTAACCTCCTGAGCTTAAAAACTCGTCAAGTATCTCCTTGACGCTTCGGAGCAAACCAGGGTCTGAAATTGGTCCTCCTGACTCAATTTCCCCTCGCATTCTCAGTCCAAAGACTGCTCCACTGGCNCTTTCAATTGGTACATTGCAATTCTTCCTTCTGCATGGGCGAAATAATTATGCAATTGGAAGTATTTCTTCATGCCAAGCAACCATGTCTCAACATCTTCCTCCTTCTTATGTTCTTCATCGAATGTTGGAGGTTTAATCTTGTTCATCTCTCCTTTCAATTCTTCCCTTCCAGATTTCTGATGTTTTCTGGTAGGTGATGGGCTTGAACTATCGTGTGTCTTACTGTCAGAACGTCTTTTGGAGTGACTAATATGTCGGCTACCACTCCTTGACCTACTTCTTCTCCCATGAGTTCTGCGACTCTCCATCGTACTAGAGTCTCTTCCTTTCTTGAGTTTCTTCACTATTCTTTCTAGACTCTTCAAAAATTTTAAGTTTAGGGCGCCCTGCCGATCTCTGACTTTCATGAGCTTTCGGATATCATCTAGGCGAGCCTTGGTCTCTCTTTGCAATCCTTCAAGGATTTTCATTATGTGTTCTTCCTTATCCTTCTTCTTTCCATGCCCATTGGAATTTGATCCTTTGAATCCCAGGTTAACATCCTTTCCTTCTTGTTCGTCTTCTATTTCAGGGGTAGTCCGTACCTTTCCCCACTCCATATTCGGTGTTGGTTAACTGGAGTACTGCCCTCCCTTAACTCTACACACACACTATGCAATCAAATTTGAAATTTGTCAGGCCATTTAAACCTTCACAAAAAATCCACATTATTTATAACTAATACGAACAAGAACGAAAGACATTTCAACTTCAGAAGGTTTTCTGAGCTCTGTCTGGCTCTGTGTTTTTCGGATGTCCGAAACTTCAATTTCCGATATTTCGGGACATTCGGGACCTTGAGTTTCGGTACCCAGGATTTTGGGTTTTTCGGAACTTCCATATTCTCGGCATTTTGGGATTTCAAGTTTTGGGTTTGACCTTCCAACACCTTTCCCTTACTCTGGCGCCTATGGCCCACACTCCTGTAATGATCAGGAAATCGCGTGTCGAGATATCACTATTCCCGTAGCACTTGTCCACAGACCCTTCCAAGTCTCGAACCCCGATATGGGTTAACACCTAGCTATGAATCTGGGACCGTCGCATTTCGGAGTTTCATGACTTCTCCTGTGTGATTTTCTCGTCACCGAGAATCCTAAAATGACGATCCCTGATGCCCGTGTGAGCTCTCTCCTCCACGTCACCACTTCCTCATCGCTCTATCGGGTATCGTGAAATCGTGACTTCTAATGCAACAATTCCTTTGTATGAAGAAACCCCAATATCTCGAAATCCGACTCTCCAAGATCTCTCGCCACGTGTCCTCACTGATGGACAGTTTGAATCTCCTATCATAATATCGTGGATCGTGATTCCTGCGGTTGCGATTTCCTTACTCCTGGAATCCGTGATGAACTGAATCCCGATGAATCTAATATCCCGATCACTTCCTGGGACTTATCCTCTACCCATGAGGGATTAAACCCTATGCAATCTTCTATCAACTCGGACGGTTGATGGGTAATCCCACAGTGATCTTACAACTCACGATCCTCCCGAGTTTAAACTCCTGGTGTGGCCATAACCTCCTGTACAGTATCCAAGGCTTTAAACCTTGTGCACATTCTCTAGATTTGATGGTTACAAGCACTCGCCTTCCCTCCTGAACAGATCCTATGGTTCTAACACCATTGGTGTAGATACCTATCTCCCCGTGGCCATAAACCATACCAGTTGCGGTTTCACAGCACCGCTTAACCTCCTGAGCTTAAAAACTCGTCAAGTATCTCCTTGACGCTTCGGAGCAAACCAGGAGCTGAAATTGGTCCTCCTGACTCAATTTCCCCTTGCATTCTTAGTCCAAAGACTGCTCCACTGGCCCATCTAGGCTCAGTGTGGAAACCTTGGCTCTGATACCCCTTTGCAGTGTACCTTTTTCTAGACCGAGGCTTATAACGCACAATATAACAATCGATATACACATAAGTTTGATTTATATTACACATGCAGTCCGGTATAACCACATGCATTTAAGACAATTAAACACATTTAAATTATAGAGTAAAATATATAAGTTACTGCTATAATTACACATTCCATACCTTTTAACAATAATTCATTTACACAGCGGAAAACATGATACATAAACAACACGGTCATGCACAACATGATTAAAGCATAATTCAAATACTTATCTTTTAACAGCTGTAGAAATCACCAACCAAGTGCAGGCCTTCCACGGACCTCCCAGCCTTAGACCACACTGTTCATCAGCTCAACAGTGGGTCACCCCCGAGCTGGGACCGAGCTCCACCCCAAGCCAAGGAATCCCAGGCTAGGCTGAGGTTACAGGGAAGACAACACAAAAATATCTGGAAGGATTCTTCCCAAAGATGCCATCTTACGCCCACTACTACCAAACCCTCATTCCCCACATGCCTGTTCCGCTCAGGAGTATACACCTTCACATGCACAATCCATTGGTGCTAACCTCCCCTCTGGGTCTCGGCAACAGGCCGTATCAGGAAGTCTCAGAGCCCGTAGCTGGTGCTGGAACCTCTCTGGAAGAAAACACTTCCCAACAAACTCTTCCACCTGGAAAGAGTTGCTCGCAAGCCTGAAAACCTGCCTCTTCCAACACCCACCAACTCCCTCACCTGGAGAGAGGTAGTACACAAGCTCAGTACAGGCCTACTCTGGCCAGTATGCTATGTGCAGACCCGCACTGCGTGACCACCATAGACAATTGGGAATATAGACTCGGGCTTTCTAACTGGTTCAACAATGGCAGGTCACTTCTTATTTCTCAATCTGACAACACAGGATAGACTCATGCTCAGATTCTCAGGAACACGTGACAAACAATCCATGTAGGGTCAACACAGGTTCGAACTTTTCAGACAGGAGCTGTACCAGAGTATTTGAGAAGTCCACACAGGATTTTTCTCTTTTAGGGATGAACCAGGGTATTTTTGTAGAGGTCGTATCGGTTCCATGCTCAGAGGTTCGGGTCCAAATGGAGAAAGATCCCCTCACGCAGTTCATCTCGACGATTATATTTACATTCACTAGGGTTGACACTTGTCACCCTAGGAACTGAATGTGTTCCACAATGTGAATCCCCTTTGCACGTTCCCTTCCTTGCGAGGAACTTAGGATAAAATAATATGCACATGGCTCTTTTGGAAATAATATTAAAATATTATTCCAGGCCTAAGCCCCCTAGGATTAGCCCCTAGGCTCAACACTCAGCCCCTTTTTTCCACCTTTTAGCCCCTAATCCCTTGCCCACTCTGTGGATGCTCAGTCCCCCATCACTCATTTATTGTGGTCGGTCTGTACCTGGCGGGTGTTTATATTTTATTGATGTGCTGCATACATACAGATACAAAATCCAGGCCCTTGGCCTTCAACCTTTAGGCTCTCTGGCCTAATCAAACACATAAGCCTACTGGCTTATACAAAACTTGGCTCACCATCCTATAACACATATTTACAATCTCTTTCAGATCATAGTTTACATCGGGGCTTGACCTTGGGGACACTATAGAAATGGTGGGGGGGGAATTGGGAAAGAAATGTATCTAAACCTGTATTCTGTGGAAGAGTCACTTTTGAACATAACACTCTTTCACTCGCCTTGTGTCTAGGTTGGAAAATCTACTTGTCTCTTGGTCATACTCCTATAAGATTACAAATTGGTCTGTGATCCTTGTTGTTGAGTCAGTATTTCCAAGATAGTTTTCGTGTCGTTAATATGTTCAAAAAGATGTTTAACCCGAAAATCCTTCTATTGCATCCACCATTTCTACAGTCTTAAAGCCTTCTATTGCATCGACCATTTCTGTAGTCTTAAAGCCTTCTATTGCGTCGGCCATCCTTGAGTCAGGCCTGAATCACTTGTTACTCTGATCTACATCAAATCTTGTTACTTGTTTCATGTCATTGATGTGGGATAAATTAAGGCCCACCTGTGACGAGCCTTTTTCTGTCGAATTCAACTCATTATCCAGGAATTAGACTTAGAAACTAATTGGTACCTTGGAACTTGCATGCCTCAATGGTAGATTTCCTCGCTTTTGACAGTGGGTTTTCATTATCGACCCCTGATCGAGAGATATCGTCGAGTGTTTGACCTCAGCTCATTGATTCACATTCGTTGGATTGTACTAGTGTACCTTGGGAGTCATTGACATTAATGGTGATTTTCTGTGCAATTGTTAACTGTATACACTAATGACCGGTAATCAAGTGGTTTCTACCATGTTTGACTTCGACACATGTATTCACATGGTTAGATTCGTACTATAGAGTGGCGGAGATGAAGACCCTAGATATTTTCTGACAGATCTAGGTTGCGTTGGA
>JZKD02S1361993.1:0-11537 GCA_000966675.3 Picea glauca
CTCAACCTCACCCTATAAGGGCATGATGTCACCCTTGGAGGTGTCTTTAGATGAAAATTAATTTTAATTATTTCAAATTTGAATTTTATTGTAAAATGGCCAGGTTGGCCTTATTTTGACCTGAAAACTAATTAATGGTCAAAATTTTGTATAAATAAACATAAATTACTCTCATTTTTACATCACAACTTCTCATACAAGAGAAGAGGTCTGAAATTTGTGCCCTAGTGAGGGCTATTGGTTTACATTTTGAAGCGCACTCTGGTATAAGGATATTTTTGCAACTTGGATCAATCTTGGAAGTTTTTATGGTGATCTTGCATGGTATTTCCATGATTATTCTTGGTGCAAGTAAGTAAAATCTGCATTTTTTTTCATCTATTGAATGGTTTGTGTATGTTTTTATTTTCTCATACAAGATTATGAAATTGCATGGTATACTTAATGCTTGAAGTAAGGAACTTAAATTTCTAGTTTCTTACTTTGTATTTGCTAAGATTTTCATTGAATTGATCTAGTAACTAGTGAAACCCTAGAGCCCTAAATTGATAGCACTCTAAGGATTTTGACTTAGTTATCTTTACATAATTTTTACTCCATAAGAAGTCTAAGGAGAGAAAGGTGTTAGGGATTACAATTTCCTACACCCTAGAATCTTGTCTCTTGAGGTCAATGCATAGGGGGACTTAATTTACTACTTCTCCTATGAATTTTCCCTCTTGGACTTTTGTGCATTATCAAATTGATTTGCAGTCTTAGAAGAAGCCATCCACTTTGACTCCATAATCCATAGAAGACACTAGTTCTTGCCTCTCTCTCGTTGAATGATTGATCAAACACTCTTCTCCTAATATTTTACTAACTATATCTAACCCTAGTTTGGCCTAGATCACTAACTTATTTGTTGTTGTTATAAATGTTTTCTACAACCATCTAATTGCAACAAAATTTATGCATACTCAACAATAATTTCTAGCTAATAATTTCAGAAATTGCTTATGAAAAGTTATTATCATTTTACTTAGTCAATGCTATCTTTCCATTGTCTTTTCAAGCTTTTCTGAGGACTATTGTTGCATGCTATATTGTCTTGTTCCAGGCAAGTACATTAAGGAATTCATTAACCTTATTTTTTAGACATAGATTTAGTGACTTTGGTAACCAGTGAGAGGGGGGAATATATCTTGAACTTAACCCTAATTTTCCATCCCTTTAGGTTACCGAGGACTCCTCCCCTGGGGTAGACCTTGCCTATACCTAGAAGTGTGGATTTCCTATTAAGGTGATAGTGATAGGATATCATGTTTATTATGCCAATATCCCTTAATTTCCTTGGGCTTTGGACAAGTACAGATTGTGCGATAACATTTTTGGCACCATTGTCGAGGAACACTGAGTCAATATTCCTCAACGACACTTTTTCGGTAAGCCTTTTCCTCAAATCCTTCATCTTATGAAGCTTACTTGACGACTCCACTGAGGGTGATTACCTCACTCCCTTTGATAATCCTTAAGAGGATATTTGGCGACTCCACTGACCTTTTCCAAGGTGCCACCTTACTCTCAACTTTGTGATATTTCCAAGATATGGGATCATGGTGCTCTGGGAACAAGTGTATCTGACTATTTATTTTCAAAGTTTCAAGGATAACCACATTATTTTGATATAAAATGGTTAAACAACTCTCCAAGATTCAGAGGCCTCTCAATTACTCACATTGTAGAATTCTTGAAGTATATAAGTGAGATAGAATTTGAAGGGGGGGATGTTCTGGTAAAATTGTTCATACTTTCCCTGTCGTCATTTTTTCAAGATTGGATTAAGGGTTGTTTCGAAGACAAGGGTATATCATCTTTCATAGACCTCATCAGTAGGTTTATTAAGTTAGTGAAACCACAATTCCATACATATGAAGATTCCCTTAAAAATATCGCAATAGCCCTAGAGGACGAAGGATTTACCACTGAGATTGTGGAATATCTCAGGGAAGTATACCATACTCAATACCAAGATCCCTTTGATATAGAAGGAGATATTTATTAAGAAGGTTGTCAACCCTTGAAAAGGAAAAAGATTTTTCCCATGATTCAACAAAATGCACTGAATAATTGACTAAATAAGTGAGTTATGAGGATGAAGCACTAGTATATGCTCCTTCGTCCGATGAGGCTCTCCAATATCCTATCTCTCCTACACAAGACAAAGAGAATGAGGTGAATCATTTTCCTTTCCAGGTTTTTGATGACACTTTGTTCTATGATTCAGAAGGTGAAGAAGTAAAGGAACCCTTGGAAGAGATAGGTCCTTCATTTTCTGATTAAGAAGAAAAGATGATTAAAGAGACAAGTCTTGGGGATGATGCTCTTCCATTTGATGAATTCATCCAAGCATTTGATGCTTTTGCATAGAAAGAATTGAACACGGTAAGTTATTCTCGTGTCCAAGATTTTGATGATTCTTTATTTTATGATTTGGAAAGTGAAGAAGTATTAGAGGATCCCTTGGATGCATTAAATACTTCATGATATTATAAATATAGTGACATGGTTGATAATATTGATGAGTTCATGCATGTTGGAAGATGTAAGTGGGATGTGATTGGTTCAGATGAGGATCCCATTTATGACATGGAAGGATATCTTTGAATGTTTTCTTTACAACAAGCATATGATGTTCCTAATAATATTGTATGTTTGACAACAAGATGATGATATAATTACAGAATTTTTCCAAGAACCCAAGGATGGCCCAATGCAAATTTATCTTGATGATTTTCGTTCATACCTTAAGGATTTTGATGAGTATCCTTTTGAGCACTTGGATTTATTCTATGAAGAATATTATCAACCGTCATTGTGATCAAATTTTGATAAAGCTGAGGACGTTTCTTTCCGAAAGTAGGATACTCATGACAAGGTTTTCCATCTCCCATCGATTGCTTTACCTAGTTATGTCACTAAGGATGCATTTGGGGAACATGTCTCTTGTTTCAAGTTTTCTTTAGGTAATTTTTTTTCATTATAATTCAAGGGTAGATTGAATGCCTTAAGAAGTTTATTATCTCAATCTTTCAGCTTTCCCCTAAGAAGTTTTTAGTTTCCCTTTGAGTTCTTGTTAATCCCTTCTTAGACCCCAAGGACTGATGACGTCCAAGGTAGTCAACCGTTAGACTCTTTGAGCCACCCCTTTGAGTCCTTGAACTCTCATGATCCTTTTCTGAGATGGATTGATCACGTTTTTGGAAGGGTGTCTTGGCAAGTTGGCATGATTTTGTCCCTCCCTGCCACCTCCATGAGCTAGAATTTATGACTTCCTATGATATAATTCATGCTCTAACTCATGTTTATCTTGTCATTAATTTGTCATTGTTTTGGTTTATGATGAAGCACATAGGTAGGTGTTATGATACATTGCTAGCATGGTTGTACTGGTTGTATTCTTATACCTAACATTTGATAGGTAAGTACATGTGAGTTAGGATAGGTAGGCATTTGCATCCTTTGTACATACCATTGCATATCATGTTAGCATAGTTGTAGTTTCATTTTTCATATTGTCTTGATTCATTATGTATACGTCTATGATCATAATCATATTCTATACTAGAGATTATCTTTATTTGTTTTTTATATCATATATGAACAAGGGGTGATATTGCCACCCTAGGGATTACTAATATACTGTGTTGAGATTTAGAAGGCATGGGACATACCATAGATGTTGAGGTTCCCATGCACTCTATGGTGAGCACATGTCCCTGAGTTGGAGCCAAATGTTATCCACTAGCCTAGGGATAACTAAGGAGATCACTTCTAGAGGCCCACAGGTCCTAGACATGAAGTACCAAGAGCCAGAAGAATTGAGAATGGCCCTGGAGGGCCCCTCTTTTCTTCAATGCAGTCCACTTATCACCAATAGCAGTATCCATCTTAACAACTTGGTCCTGAAGTAGTGGTGATTCTTTCTCCATGAGGTAATGAGTCTGGGTATCATGGTATGTATCACTATGATTTTTGAATCACTTGAATATGTTGTATTTAATCCTTCTTCATTTCATGAAGTTTGGTAGGAAATTATGCTCTTTGCCTCGTTCATACCTGGAATGGTAACATGGTTCCCTAGTAAGTTGATTTCTATTTAGGATGGGTTGCTACTGGGTGGGTCTATGAAAATTCATCGTCCATTCCCTCCATACTTACCATTTTCCATATTCATTCCTTTCATCTCCCCTATCTTTGTTTGGGTATTGGTATTGGCTACACTAGGAAGGGTTGTAATTTATATCATGGCAAGAAGGGGCTAAAATCATAGAGGGTAAAAGTAGCTGGCAATATTTAAAATCCAATGTGTTGATGGGTCCTAGATCCCTTGATTCAAAAGTGGGAACCAAACCTGCCACCGAGGCCCAATTAGACTCTACAACCTTTAATAGTGGAATGGTTCTCCAGATCTTGCGATCCACCCAATTAATAGATGGGCTTTACGTTTTCTTTGTGAAGGCATATCCTTCAGTTGGGACTTTCTCTTTTTATATTTTCTCTTAGGTAGAATCAAAGTAAGATTGTAAGACGGTATAAACCAACTTGGAAAAAAAATAGAATTAAGTTTAACTACTGGAGAAGAGGCTAAGCTTGGGATAACCCGCTACTCGAGCATGCAGACAAAAAATTTATACCACGGGCCTAGTAATAATATGTTAACCATGTGATCATCCAATTAATTTATGAGATATTACTTATCAAAAAGAAAACACATATGCGATAAGATAATGGCAAGCAAAATAATTCACCTACATTAATCATGCATCACATGATAACACAACGATTCATCTTCATCATTAAAGTAAAGAACAACAAAATAGCTCTTACTCATTACAAAATCATTCATGAAACGAGATAGGAAATAGTTCTTCTCCACGTCCAATCACACATGTATTTGATGAAAATAACTTGTCTCTGGTTCAGAAGGACTTCTCTATTCAAGGCAACTTCAAAATAATTCTTAACCACCAGAAAGAAAGAGTTTCTTGCAACAACCATCCACCCTTAACTAATTGGTCAATGTCCTTATTTATAACATAAAATTCAAATGAAAATAACGGGTAAGTGTACTTTAAACCAAACAAAATTTGCCACGTGGTGTCCTCTTCTAACCGTTTCTTTAACAGTCAACTCAAGATATCACTTGAAAGGGTGACTTTTCTCATACTCCAACCAACTGATGAACAACTCCTCACAGGTTTGGGCCCATGGAAATCTGTGTTGATCCATTGGAGTCACGTAAATTCCTCTGACCTCCACTGCATGCACCTGGTACTTCACCAGACTAGTGTTTAACTATTGTAGCAAAGTCTAAGATTTAATTGAATGTTCCATAAAACATTGCACGTGTCCGAGCATCATTTCGATCACCTTCGCTAACTCTTCGACCCATAATGAATCTTGCTTGGTATGCGATTCGACTATGTCGCACAAGTCGATGAAGTCGTCAGGGGTGTCGAACTCAGGGAGTCTGATATCCTTTATCGCATGTTGATATTTAGATTCAATTTCTCTTGGATTTCTCGGCGAGGTTACGGAACCAATTTTTCTCGATAGTCGGAGGGATATTTCCTACAAATAAAAATTAAAATCGTTTAGAAATTTCTTATAGAACAATACTCAGAAAAATATATGAAAAGCATAAGTGGGAAGAAAATAGACTGATGCATTCCTATAAAGCTCACTAAGTCTGGTTGTTTGATACTTACGTGATCTTTGCAACCTTTCAGATTACCTACGTCATCTCTGTTAGCACCGACATTCTTCTGTAGTTAGGGTGGGTTACATCTGTGCTTCATAGCATGATAGATCAGGTACAAAAAACATGAGAGTCAAAATCATGCTAGTGGTCGGTTGGCCCTTGGGGTTGGGAAAGGATGTTAGAACTGAACATGTGACAAAAGTATGAGTAAGTTCCAAAGAGATCAGATACTATCATAAGATAATTCGTTAAATTCTTTAGGTCAAGTCATGTTACTCAAACAGAAGTCGCATCAGTAAGTGAATCAACCATCATTAGATCATTATGGAGGTTGGGGGGAATTGAAAGGAATCAAGGTGATCGTACCACCCATCCTCCGCAATTCCTATCATTTGTATCTCACATGCCTCGGCTCATACCTGTCACGTAGATGTGACACAATAATTCTTTAAAACATCCCATCGCAAGGCATTCATTGTTCCCCGACACGTTTCGGCTCGCTGCCCTGCTTTGTTATAAATTCTAGATGTTCTAGATGTGTTATGTTCACCAACTGAACTTATGCACCATAGGTGACTCGTCTTGTGAGCTCAATTTGATCAACTTCTTGGCTTTGGGCCTTTGTCAAATCCTCCACGCATAAGGTAGATACGTTGTCACACCATGGGAACTCCTCAAAATGCAAGACAGGGCTTGCGAGGCATCCAAAGCACATGGCCTAAGCCACAGAATGCCTGGGAATCATTCTTATTTGCAACAGGTGTTCCCAAGGCTTCAAAGGGATATTTTTACCTTGACACGGAAATGATGGTATCGCCTCGTGCAGAGGCCGAAGTGGAAGAAGTTATATTGGAAGGGAAAAATTTGGAAGTCACACTTCCTCAATAGAAGATACCCCGAAGGAGAGGAAGTCCTAGGAAGAATAAAGAAGTGGGAGAGGAAAACCAAATCTCGATTGAGTCATGTGCATGATCAGCCGCTAAGGAATTCCTAATGCGTGCTATCTGGCTAGAGCCTGTCGAAACCATAAGTCAAGGAAGAGGGAACCAGAATAGAAGGAAAAAATCCTCGGGTTCTAACGTTCGAGCACCTAGTCAGCAACTGGAGAAGACACAACTTGCCATAGCTAAAATCTACCAGGAAAATAGAGAACTACAATGACAGTTGGCGAAAAATACCCTTGAGGTGTCATCACCTCAAGGTCGTTAAGGGAACACAACCTAGCTCAAGAGGAAACTTAGGGAGGCGCAAGATACAATCGTGCAATTGCATGAGGTGCAAAGAGTGTTGGAAGAAAAAAATATGAGAACACCTCAGGGAGCATGAAGCAGTCGGGAAGAAAGTCTGCACGCAAAAGAGGTATGATTTGCAAACTCTGTTTTGCATTCTCAGACGTGATGCATAACTTTTGACCATTTTCCCTTTTTGTAAGGACATTTTCATTTTATTAATGTAATCGGTTTAGTTGGCCAAAAGGTGTAGACAGTGTCTATTGTATGTAACTTGATCTTGATGGCAATCTAATATATAAAGTCTCCAAATTTTGACAAACGGGATCTGGTTATAGCGGTTGAATGAATCATTCCCTCTCTTGGCATGTGTATACTGTGTTCTTTGTCCACATTTTCTTTCAAGTTCACACCGATTTATACTTAGTGTTTCTCTGATTTGATTTTTTTTATTTATTGATATCCTTCTACAAAAATCCCCTGACGCCGATTGATTTCATCGTACGATACCGACATGGCACCGGTGACTCGGGATACAAGGTACTAAAGACCAGGAACTTAGCTTATGGGTAATGGTCGGACTCAAGACTTTGTTCAAGTCAAGTGCTTTAAGATAAACTTGGGACTGTCGTTGTCTAAAAGGTATCAGAGGTCGGATTTCAGAAATAAACCTATCGTGTGTATTCCTTGTGAGTTAACATCCTTGAAAAAACCCTGATACCGAAAATGTTTCGGAAGTCGTCAATTGGCAATATATTTCTTTATTCATGCAGTGCCTACTCTTTTCGCTCCTTACCGACGCCGAAGGGAATCGTTTGTAGGTGATATCTTATGTGAAACTTTTCGCAAAAGAGCATATTTTGTTTGCCGATGCTGATGAAGATCGACACTCGATGACCTTGGTTCTCACAAGTGGTTTCTTTCATGCTTAATCCTTCCCGATGCTGAATTACTTAAGCACGTCGGGGAAATATTTGACTGTCAATTCTATAATTTAGATGTTAGTCTTTTAAGTTATTGGTTTTCGCATGCTTGATCAGACTCTGAAAGACTTAAATGGAAAACAAAATGATAATCAGAGGCAACATTTTTCATACTGAGGTTGAATTAGATAGTGGAAAAGAAGCAAGTGGTACCCAAAAAGTAAAAATTGACATAAGATTTTAGGGGTGTGTTGAGTGCTCAACAAATGGCGACTTACTGGGCGAAAGCAGAATTTTCTTGCTCCTTCAAGGCTCGACTGATGCAAAAGCTGGTGGAGAACTTAACTGGTTTTGAATAAGAGACTCTTTTACCTTTTCATTTGAAATTGTCTGGTTGATGCTTCTTGGTCTGTCTATGGGGTTTTCCACCTTTATTCCTCCTTCATTTCTTGTAACCCTAACTCATTCCTTTTTGACAAAACCTAGTAAAGTATTCATCGGCCTGAAGCCTTTAATTACCTTTATCCACTTGCTACGGTGTTTCTCCGCTGCCAGCGAGCATCCATAGCCCCAGCAGAGTCACCCCGACATCACAGACCTTTCTTTGCTTCCAGCGATCGTCCATAGCCCCGAAGAATATATATGCATACCCTCTCCTATTTTTCACTCTTTTGATAATGTCAATTTTACTTCGTCATGATGCCCTGAGCGAGTGGGAGAGGATGATGTCTGTTTATTTTGCAAAGTTAGACGGTTAAGGTGGATCCTTTTCTAGCTTTGTCTTTAGGGTTAATGTATTCCTTTCCATATTTCCTTCTTTCCCTTAAGGTCTTACCAAACCACTAAGCAGACACTTTTGACATTTCTCTGAAGTTGTTCATTTGTGCAGGTTAGATAGAGGACTCCTCAAAGCAACCGCAAGTTCCTCTATGCTTCTTGTGTTTGTATGTGAGCGATGAGTTAGGAACAGAGTTGGCTATGTCACATGTTTTAAATTCAACCATTGTCTCGATGAACACAACCTCCAAAAGCGCAAAATTCCAAAAAGCAAAAGAAAACAACAAAAAATGCATTTCGCAATCATGAAAACATTCACACAAAATACAAAACATTTTCATTTTTTTTTAGACTGTTATTATTGGAAATATTGTTTTAGGGCCTGGCCATTTACTGGGAGGGCGTCAGGTTCCCCCCTCAGATTTTGTAATCGGTAAGTGTTTGCCCCAATCTTCTCATCCATCTGGAAAGGTCCGAGCCATATATTTTGAAACTTAGAATGTTTGCCTTCAGGCTCATTTGCTCTGTCCCATTTTAGGACTAAGTCTCCTACTTCAATTTTTTTTTCTTTATCCTTATTCTTATCAAACCATCTTTTCACTATCTCTTGGTGAGATAGAAATTTTGACTTAGTCTTTTCTCTCTCTTCTTCTAGCATGAGAAGAGTATCAATTCTTTGTTGTATGAAAGATGAAGGTTCCCCGTTGGAATATTGGGTTAGTTTAAGAGATGGAAGATAAAGCCCATTTGGGAGAATGGCTTCCTGCCCGTAAACCAGAAAGTAAAGGGAATTTCCTATAGCTTCCTTGGGTGTGACCCTATCAACCCATAGTGAATTATGGAGTAGATTATGCCATTTCCTTTGGTTGTCTGCAACCATTTTCTTCAATATTCTCACCAGGTTCTTGTTGGTTGATTCTTCCACCCCGTTCCCTTGTGGATAATAATTTGCAAAGTACTTAATAATGATTCCTTTGTCCAGATAAAAATCTTTCAATAAGTTGGAAGATAAATAAGTTGCATTATCAAAAACCAGGACATAAGGGACACCAAACCTTGTGTTAGTTGTTGTTCTATAAATTGGATCACCACCTTCTCATTTACATGAGTCAAAGGGATGGCCTCTACCCACTTTGTGAAATAATCGGTGGCAGTAAGTATATATTTGTGTTGTTTTGAAGAACTAGGCGTAATGTTTCCTATGATATCTAACCCCCATTGCTCAAAATGCCTAGAGATAGTCACTGGTTGGAGTGGGATTGTCGCTCTCTTCTCCCTCCCAACACTTACTTGACAAGTTTTATAGTTTCTAGCGTAGGTGTGAGTCTCTTTGAACAAGGTGGGGCAATAATAGACAACTCTTAGTATCTTATGAGTGGTGGTGTTTCCTACGAAATGTCCACCGCAAGGGCCATCATGGAGATCCTTTAGAAATTTGTCCACATCTTCACGTTCGAGAAATCTCAATAGTACCCCATCATAATTAATCTAGAAGAGTACCGAATTTATGAGGCGATATTGTGGGGATTTTAACCTGAGAGATCTCCTTTACCTAGGATTGAGATTTTCTAGACAAGTCCCATGGTGTAGGAGATAAGTTAGCTTCCCGTACCAAGAATCTTGTCCTAGGGAAATGTATGAAACTTTTTCACACCATAATTTCATTTCATTATCCCATTCAGAATATTCATTTACTTGGTCCTGGGCTTCGGCTACATGTTTGCATAATCCTTACCCTTTAACTAGTTTGGCAGGTTTTATATCTAGATCAAATTCTTGAACTACTTCCATCTAGTTCCCTCTTATTTTCCCCATTTCTTCTTGAGTGAATAGGGATCGTATTGCAGGGTGGGGCATGATTAGTTTGGTGTGGTTCTTGAGGATGTAAGACTTGAAGTGTTTTACTACTTTATAAACTGCATAATCCTGTTTATCTACGGTAGGATACTTTAGTTTGGCTCCTTGGATATTAGTGCTCATGAATGACATTGGAGCCTCGTTGTTGTCATCATCCTTCTGAGTCAATACTGCAGCTAACTACTGGTCGTAGGCGAAAGTATAGAAGAAGAAATCCCTATTGAAATTAGGACTTCGTAACACGGGGACCTGGGATATAGAAGTTTTAATATTGATGAAAGCATCCTTTACTTCATCATCCCACTTAAATTTGACATCTTTATGAATCATATTTTGTAAGGGTTTGATAGTTTCCGCGAAATCTAGAGTGAAATTTCTTAGGAAATTGATTTTCCTAAAGAATGACTGCATGGATTTCTTGTTGTGAGGAAATGAGAGTTGAGCTATGGCCTTAATCCTTCATGGGTCTATGTGAATTCCTTCTTGAGATATAATGTGGCCTAGCATCTTACCTTCCTCAACGCCAAAAATAGTTTACTTAGGATTTAAGGATATACCATATCTTCTACACCTTTCGAAAATATGAGTTAAGTGTTGGATGTACTCTTATCTATTATTTGAATACACAGTTATGTCATCCAGATACACTACCACACACTTTTTGATTAGTCCCCGAAATGCTACATCCATGGCCCTTTGGAAGGTCACCCCTGCATTGATTAACCCAAAAGGAATGCATTTATAAGAGAAGGTTTCCCACTTGGTTCAGAAGGTATTTTTCAAGTGATGTTCCTCTAAAACTAGGAGTTGGTTGTAAACTGAGAAATTTTCCAGTAGAGCTAAAATATTCAAGCCAGACATGGTCTGTAGGAGTTTCTCCATTGGCAGGACTGGGTAATTGTCCTTTTCTGAAGCTCTGTTGAGGTTCCTAAAATATACGCATAAGCGGATTTCTCCAGACTTCTTTCTCACATGAACCAGATTTGCTACCCACGTAGAATGCCTAAC
>JZKD02S1362004.1:0-11537 GCA_000966675.3 Picea glauca
AATTAAATCACACACTACGAAAACGATAAAACTACAATTAAAAAAAAAAAACTCATTGAATTATTCCATTGTGATTCAAACATTGCTCTAAGAGTCTTCCCCGAATAATGAAGAGAGTGCTCTCTTTTATACATAAATTTAATGGAAACTGGAAATAACGAATATCTAAATAAGCCTACTTATGGATTTAATAAATCCATAGTGGTTACAACAATTTCCTAAATAATGAATAGTTTCCATGATCCTTGCTAACAATTAACAATTAATAAATAACTTCCAAGATCTTTGCTAATAATTAGAAAACAATAAATAATTCCAAGATCTTTGCTAATAATTAACAAATAATAAATAACTCCAAGATCTTTGCTAATAATTAACAAATAATAAATAACTCCAAGATCTTTTGCTAATAATTAGCAAATAAATAACTCCAAGATCTTTGCTAACAATTAATAAATAATAAATAACTCCAAGATCTTTTGCCCAATAATTTCAAACTAATATTTTGTCTTGCAATTGCAAAAAATATCTTTGTATCTTTGATTTTCTTGGACTAATATTATTGTTGCATAAATCCATAAATAAAAAATATGTAACAACATGTCTCATGGTTCCAACGACTTAAGGTTCCAACGACTTAAGGTTCCTTGGACGAGTTACAACAACGACAATTGCAACAGTGAGAACCAAAATACATCCTGTTGCAATATCACATTCTATACAATAACCTGTCTAGAACATCGTCTTTGCATATTAACTCAAAGATAAATGCAAGATATGTTATTTGTCTAATATTTAACCATAATTAATATGAAATACTAAGGAAATGCAACATAAATCACATTGGTTCTAAATCTCGCATATAAACATTAAAATTGATTAATAAGCATTAATACAAGGTTATGGGTAAGTAGGAAGAGATTAAAAGTAGGGAAAGATGATGTAAAAAGGATGACAATTCCATGACCCAACATCTCCCCCAAACTGAATATGTTGCATGTCCTCATGCAACCCAATACCTTGTGTCAACCAAGCTGTAAAAACAACAATGTTATAACATGAGTAACAACAGTAAATCATAACTCATGACATGGTGATATTTTGTGACCTGCTACTGGTTCTTGTGTAACAGTAATAAGACTTCCTATTCTTGGTTCTTGTGTAATGGTAATAGGGATTTCTTGTGTCATTAATGTTGAAAATTGTTGTTGTTCACCGAAATATGAAAATTGTTGTTATACATACCGAAACTCAAGGATAAAGACATATTTGTTTATATAGGAATGGATTCTATAGCAACTTTTTCTATTGTAGCTTCTTGTAGGGCGACCTATTCCTCTCTAAGTGATGCTTTTTCCTGTCCCCCAAACTGCAATTTTTTCTATCAAATGGAAGGCCGAGAAAACAATGTTGTTCCAACTAATAAATGCACAACAATCCACCCCCCAAACTGAGGATGTTGCATGTCCTCATGCAACCCAATACCAAGCTGAATCTTGCTTCCATTTTTCAATGCATAGCAACCAAAATCATTATGCTTGCCTTATTGATGATGCTTGATAGAATATAACACTTCTGTCCCAATAACACTCTGAAACTTTTTCAAATGATTGCTTCAAAAGCAGCCTTCAAGTGATTTTAAACAGTTCTGGTGGAGTTGTGGCAATCAAACGATGAGTTACAACAAGCAATGAGTTTCAATGAGTTTCAGCAAGTTTCAACAAGCGATGAGTTTCAACAAGCAATGAGTTTCAACGCATTTCAACAAGTTTCAGCAAGAGATGAGTTACAACAAGGGATGAGTTGCAACAAATGATGAGTTTCAACAAATGGTGAGTTGCAGCAAATGATGAGTTTCAACAAATGGTGAGTTGTAGCAAATGAGGAGTTTCAACAAATGGTGAGTTGCAACAAATGAGGAGTTTCAACAAATAGTGAGTTGCAACAAATTATGAGTTGCAATAAATGAGTTGTAGAAAAATGATGAGTTGTAGAAAACGAGTTGCGGAAAAATGATGAGTTGCAACAAAATGATGAGTTGCAACAAGTGTTGTAGGATTAGAAGAAAACTTTTAAAACCATTTTCTCACAAAATACAAACTGGGTTTCGACAAAATTTTGCAGGAAGATTTTTAATATTCCAACGCTTCTCCACACCGAAAATCAAATCTATCTGATCCATAGATATCAAGATATATGAAAAATGGCTGAAGCTGATGATGTTTAATATATGAAAATTTATGAACTAGGTCGGTGAGAAATTTACTGATTTTTTTCATCTGGCTATAGTGCTTCTCTCCTCCAAATTTCATGAAAACCTAGTTCACATTTTACAAGATATCATCAATTCAATTTATGCATTGAAAAAATTGTGAATGAATGAATATTTAGAAATTACCATGAACCTGTTTTGCTTGTCCTCAACCTTATCTCATTTTTCCATTGTGAGATCCCATGGAATGCAAAGAAACCCCTATCTCCCCCAAACTGAATACACAACATGTCCTCATGTAATACAAAGCATGCAGATGAGCCATCTACTTGGATATGCTACTCAAAACCATATTTTAATGTAGTGTGTCTACAAATTCTCATGGATCAATCAAGAGAGATATGGTATTGGAAAATGTTGGTCTTCCCTTTCAACTACTTATTTTTTGTTGTTGGTTCTTGTGGAGCAACAAAAATACTTTATTTTTCCTTTACTATTGGTTCTTGTGTGGAAGAAACAAGGTCCTTTACTGATGGTTCTTGTGTGGAAACAACAAAGCCTTATTTCCCCCTTACTACTAGTTCTTGTGTGGCAACAACAAGACCTTCCATTGTTGGTTCTTGTGGATCAACAATAGGACAGCTCATATTGTTCTTATACATGAATATCATAGTGGAGTTAAACAATAATAGTGAGGGAATGGTATGGGATGTAAAGGTGATGGTGCCCCCCCCCAAAGATGAAGATATTACCCACCCTTGAGAAATGACAAAAGATGAGGAAGTAGTAGTGATACCTAAGTTATTTTCCAAATAAAAATCCATAGCATCCAATGAATTATGATTAAAGAAAAGAGAAATAAGCATACCTGGACCTACCTATGAAGTCCATAATGTCTGTAGCAACATTCTAATATGATATGGTCCATAATGAAGTATAAATTTTGCAAGGACGAGCAATGTGGAGCTTGGAACATGTAGCACAATGTAGATATGGAATAGACTTTTGATGTAGTAATGAATCTTGGAAATCTTTATTCAGCTTGGAGATCATTTTTCATAGAGAAACATGTGTATGATATCCTTCTAATGGATCATGCAACTTGGGAATATTTATTCAGAGAGCAAGTGGAACTTGAAAATGAACTTTTATTTCTTATTTGCAAACCTTGTCCACTGGCAAGATGGTTTTCAAACAAGATTTGTCTAATTACACCTAGAGGGTTTTCATAGTCAGAATGCCTACTAGAAAGATGGTTTTCAATCATTCCAAGGTCTAATGGCACCTGAGACAAGTTTTCACCTTCAAATTTATTAAGGAAGGGAATGGGATAACATGGTGACTCAACATTGTAAGTGAGCCAAGTCACTTTATTGCATGGGTTAGGGATGGATGAAGCAACAAATAGGAAGTGATGATGTTGAAGTTGTGGCTTGATATTAGTGGAAAAGTTTAATATTTAAGGGAAACCACATAAACAAGGAATGATCTTCATCATGCAATTATTCCAAGCTGGGAAGGAGGAAATGCATATGCATACCATGGTACTAATGAATGAGCACAATAAATATTAGGTATGATGAAAGGCTTCATTTACAACAAGGATGTGGGAAATGAGGTGATGGATCTTGATTCTAGGGTATTGTCCTTCTCTTTGTCTTCAAATAAATTCTCCATTTGTCTTGTTCTTTGATCCATCTACAACTTTGATGAAAAAGTTGGGGCAACAATTCAGCAATAAGGCGAGAGTAGAAATATCATGTAGTAGTAATGTAACAACATCATGTAGAAACATGTAGCATAAATGTAACAACATCAATAGACTAAAAAATTGATATGAAGGTTGTCTGGAGAGTATGCCCCTTTTTGTATGAAATTTTGTCTTCAAGGATCATTTGTGCATGAATCGTCTCCCTTAATATCCAAGGACCTACAAAAAATTGGCACTTACCTGCAATAAAATGTGAGATCGTGGAGGAAGAGAGGTGATCGATCTCTCTTCATCTAGGAAATACGCCAAAAAAAATGTCAAATAGTGTTCATAAAACAAATCCGAGTAAAAAAAAATTCACTTTTTTACCTATTGAGAAGTGTTGACCAACTAGACTACACAGTGGGTATTTTGTTGATAAAATCTTCAGTTAAGGCCTGATCGTAGTGATTCTAAAGAAAAATGAAAGTAAATTCATAGGGATATCTCCAGTATAAACATATTTTAATAATTCCATAAGACTTTATTCCAAATCTGCTTAAGAACAACCTGCAAGATAGAGCTATTTTCGAATTCCTATCTAGACCAACAATTACTATTTTGAATATAAATTTTTTGTTTGATGATGGATCAACGTGATTCCAATTGGATATGAAATAAGACTCATGTGTGTATCCCTAGTAGAAATACGTTTTGAAAACAATAAGAATTTATGGGTCAAATATGCCAATGAACAACTGAGAAAACATAGTTTCAAGGGTGCATATTTAAGACAGACGGATAGTATTTTAGGCATAAATTTCTCATACGATGTCAAAATGAAGTGATTCCACTTGAATTATAAACTAGATTCACAATAGAATATATATTATGAACAAATTTCAAACATATATCCATTTAGGCATCCAAACATTGATTGTCCCAACTCTTTTCCTAAGTTGCCTACTCTATGTCCAGTTAATATTTTGGTCATAAATTTTTTGTTTCAGATCCAAATTGAATGATTCCAATTGGGATAGAAACCATACTAAAAGGTTAGTTTGGATAGAAACAATTTTTATAGATATTCCCAAATAACCTCCCAAAACAATATTGTACCGACTATGTTTCCAATGTGGTCATTTAGCCAAAATGTTACAAGAGTGTGACCAAAAGGAGATTTCTCCTAGATGATGATCCAGATAGGTGTGAATTTTTATAAGCGTATAATTTTCAATAAAAAAGATTCACATACCAACAATTTTGAGTATCCAGTGCCTAGATTGTGTGATATGACCTACACAATATATGTGGCAAAATGAAAAAAACAACACCTAAATCAAGAATAAGAGAAAAATCAAACATTTAGTCAGCATGTGGCATGAGAGTAATGGGATCCTAACATAACTATCGTGCAATTCTATGAAGTGCCCTATTACCTCAAATATTAAATTGGTATAGGGAGATCTTGACATAACCACCATGGGAATTCAAGAGAGTCCACGAAGTGTCTCACTACCTATGAAATAGTTTCCACAATTGTTCATGAAATTATGATTTTTGTATGAGGATGGAATTGAAAGTTTATTAAAAAGAACATATTACCATCATCAAGCCATTGAGTAGTGTGCATTTTACATTATTCCTGATATTGAAGAGACTAAGTGTGGGTGGAAACAATCAAGGATGAAAAATACATTATGATGGAAATAATGGAAATTAATCATACCTTATCATCAATATAGAAGGATTATACTTTCCATTGCACTTTCTTCAGTAAAATTCTCATTCACCAATGCATTCTTCCTCTTTCCAACTTCCTCAAGAATACAAATCAAGCCTTTGAGATTTAATTTGATTGGTATTTATACTAAAAAGAGTAGTTATCATCGGGTGATATGGCTTGTTGCATTGTTATCTTCTCCTGATGTCCATTGTACCACTTGATCAATATTTTTGTTGCATCCATCATTGTCCCAACTTGTGTAAAAACAACAAAAAATAGTGACATGAGTCCATTGTACTCGGAGTTGTGACAATGGTCAATCATTGTTGTCACAACAACAGTCAACCGTCGGTGTTGCAACATCACAACCAATGTTGCAACAACCGTGATAATACCTGTAACGTGCTTTAACCTACTTTCCAACTTGAAAAAGAGATTAGTATGATGACCGACTCTTACTGCACCAAGTGTTTTTGGTAGTTCTTTCATTTTATTCTATAATCTAAAAAAATAAACACACTTCACAAGTTGAAAGGATACACGTTCCAAAATCATTCTAAAAGCACACTTACAAAAAATAAAACGAAAAAAATTGACACTAGAAATAATATTGCACCATTAACAGTTCCCTGACAACAATGCCACAAATTTTGGTGTATTTATTTGTTTTATTAAAACATCCAATACATTTAATTATCAATCCTGGGCTTGTATGGAACTTGCGCACTGTCGTGCACTGTATATGCAAGAATAACCATTCTTTTTATGTGTTGTAGTTATAGTATCAATGATTACGTTTTTATGTCAGAGTATAGACAATTCTCAAGATCTGGCAAGGCTCTATGAAAATCCACACTTGCAATAATTGAAAGCATACTTTTGAAAAAAAAAAAATATCACACTTGCAAGAAAGTAAATCACTCGAGAAAGTGGTGGGTTACTCAAATCCCTAATTTCAACCACCTACAGGGATCAGTAAATGGTGGATTATGCCAATCCCCTGCTCTCAACTATTGCAGATTGAATAGATTCAGAAGATATCCTTATTTTATTTGACCAATACAAACCATAGAGAATGTTATTATATTATATTTATTAAGACGACCCTATTGTGCCTTTGTAAAAGTCGGTCCTATGGTTCCTTGACAATTAAATGTAAATTAAAAAGGTAAAAGTGACAGGTTGGCCCAGACCTAATTTAGGGAGGCTGAAATACTATTTATAAGGAGGCTAGAACCTCACTTGTACAGTCAATCATAAGCTCTACAATTAAGAGGAAAAGTGTGCAAGTCTTGGAGGAAGAAGCTACTACATCTAGGAGGGTTTTGGTCTATCTCTTGGATACATAGTTGTTAAGTGGTGCACTACTCTTCCCTACTCAAGGGATAGAGGAGGATATTTTGATTTGTTAGTTATCTCTTGGAGAGAAGCATTTTTCTTGGTTGAATAATCTATATTGAGGAAGTTTACTGGGTTTTCTTCCCCTAGAGGGTTTCCCAAGATAATCTTTGCGTTTATCTTGTTTATATGATTGCCTCTCCTTTAGTGATCTTATATATGCAGTTAATGTGATAAATGATTGTAACAACTAAGAAGAACTATAAATTTTAGCTCCAAAAGTAAAATATTATCATGGTTTCAGAGCAGGCCTAAAATAGACCAACCCATAGTTTATAAAGACTTGGATAGCCTCAACGCACCCTCTCCAAGATTCAGTTTTCATTTATGTAGCTGTTGTAGAATTAAGGTTTCTTCATAAACCCTAAGAGTGAAATTTTTACCTTTGTTGGAGGAAGTTGGTGAATCTAATATCACCTATGAATTCTCCCAAGCAAGACGCATCACTTCCCTGGACCAGAATTTGAAAATCCAAAATTTGAAAAATTAGGGTTTTCTCATAAACCCTAGATCTAGATGCTTGGTTGTAGTTGTTTTAGTTCCTATAAAAACATTCATATCGGTTTAGTAAAAATTTCTGGTAAGGACTAGATCCATATCTTGAAAATTTATTTGTTGTTTACTTGTTCTAGGCAGGATGACTACCAATACCAATCTGGACAAAAATCTTGAAGGAGTCGATGACTTTTGAGCATGGAAGTATAGAGTGATGCTCATTCTGGAAGAGAATGACCTTGTAAGTTTTGTTGAACAAGATATTGAAGAACCAGAGGGAGATGAGGAAAAATTTGTAAATGTGTTGAACCTGCACATAATAGATCTAGCTAAACAATAATACACACATTTGCAGAGAGAATTTGAGAAAGAAGAAGAAGAAGAGAAAGAATAGAAGAATTCTCATTAACCTTATTCCACACTCAAAGACTGAATAATTTACAATAGATATAGGATAAATGAGTAACTAATGAGCCATAGTGGTGTTCTAGTCTGATCTAGACACACACCAACAATTATGGGAGTAAACTGCCACCTAGTCTAGTCTCTATCGGGCAGTTATGGGAGTGCACTACCACCTAGTATGAGTTAGCTAGTCTACCAGTCTTCAATTAACTGACTGAAATAGAGTGAAGTGAGGAGGAGATCAAGTAATCATGAGTAATTTGGTAGTTCGGTGATGATACCAAGGACAATGCACATTATATGGTGACGATTTCAATGATGCATGGTGATAATCCCAATGTAGCATCTAGACTCCACTCAACTCATCAAACTGGAGTGAAAATTGAAGAGAATATTCTCCTAGAGGAATATTCTCCCTAAACTTTAGGAGACTGGATAATGACTAATAAACATAGGTAAAACCTTAGTAAAAATAAATCTCAGGTGTGTGTGAAGTACTCCAACACCCCCCCTGAACATCATTATGGTGAAAATAAAGAATGGGTCCCGACAATGAGGCCATGTTAGGTACCCAGATACAAAAGATATAGTGAAATAAATAAGGAAAGAGGGAAAACCTCATGGGAAACCCCCCTCCCCCCCCCTTCAAATTACAATGCATAAAATAAAATAAAAAATGAGAAGGAACAAAAAGCAGTTGCTAAGAAACCTTGTCCTTCACTCCAAGAAGACCTCGCAACTGTGCAAGGTTGTTCTCGCTGAAGATTTTGTTGAAGATGTAGATGTATGCATGGATCTAATGAAGTAGATTAACCATTGAGATGTCCACACATATCCACTTTCTCTTCTTGTAATGAAGAATATCCAAATAAAGTTTGGATAAAACTTTGAAAACTGTGCCATTTCCAAAAAAATGCTGAAATTTTGTTGATTTTAAAATGATCATAACTTCACTTCCCGGACTCCGTTTCGGACGATTTGTTTTTTTAAATTGGATATTTTCCCAAGAGGAATTCAAATATCCAATTTTGTTTTGCAAATTTTTATCAGAATATATCAGAATTGATTATGATGTGCACGACTCCCCTTTTTGTCTCCTGAGATGCATGCATTGCACATGGAAACGTTTCTGCATGTGATCCCTGAGATGCATGCCGTATATATTCCACATGAAATTAAGAAAAAAAAATTGAAATGGAGTAGACATCATGTTCAATTAATGAAATACAAATTTGTGCAAATACTTGTGTAGAAGACTCTTCAAAATAAGAGGCTTGATCTTCTGACGATTTCTCTTCTGGCTTTATCTTTCCAATCCTCTGCATGCACTATTCACAATATTATTTATTCCCAAATAGAACCTCCAATATGGTCCATAATTCATTTGGAGTGAAGTCTTGTGAGACATCACATACTTGGTGGAGAATGTCTAGAGAAATAGACAAGAATATAAATACTATGACCATATATTGTCTATTGATGAAGTCATTTTTCTCATCGACAGAATCAAAATCTATTATGTTTCCATAGTTATTTGGTACAAGCCTCTGCATCTGAGCCGAAGAAGAATTTTTGGCTTCCATTCCAAATAGTTATGGGGCGTGAGAAGTATTGTTGGTGAGCAACACATAGATTCCATCTTTTTGTGTTCTTCAATCTTCAGTACCTGCAAAAATAATTTGGTGTAGCTATTTATTAGTAGTATGTCGGCTATGATACCATGTAAATGTGTTTAACTTGTACATAATAGATCTAGATAAACAATAATACACACATTTGCAGAGAGAATTTGAGAAAGAAGAAGAAGGAGAGAAAGAATAGAAGAATTCTCATTAACCATACTCCACACTCAAAGAGTGAATAATTTACAATAGTTATAGGATACATGAGTAACTAATGAGACATAGTGGTTTTCTTGATATAGGTGGATATCAGTGGCCACCTACCTTTTCCAACTGGATAAAAACAATTTTCTGGCAATTTTGGCAATTTACTATTTTTAACAGTTTTAACTTTCGGGGCCATTTTGAGAGCCTAAATGAAGGTTTTTCAGGATAGAGCTTCTCAATGATATTCAAAGGCATGATTGAGCCCCCAAAATGAATCTCCTCGATGATACCTTTCCAACGGGATATCATACGCCTAAAACGAAGATTGTATGTAAAAGTTACGATCCCTGGAAGTTGATGTACTAACTTACCCAGATGGGGCCCACATGAATTTTTGCGCTTCATCTCCTAGGGTTAGGTTTTTGGATGTCTAGGGTTTTTTACATTCCTGTTTATTGTAAAAAGGCCTTTAGAGCCTCATTTTAATAATCTTCTGGCGAATAAGGACATCAAAAAGACAAAGAAAGATACCAGGAAGTGGTGCAACTTCCATAAGAGCCCTTGGCATAACACTGCTGACTGCCTCTCAAAGCAGTCGCTGGTGGCCGAAGTGAAAGCCTCTGAATCAGATGCAGATTCTGACTCTGAGCTAGAACTAGAAAGGGAAAGACGGATCATTGACGCGGAACCTAGTGCCACCGTTTCTACCACCAAGTTCCAGCCTTGTGAACCAGACAAGCCAAAAGAAGGAGAACGTCTCTTCCATTCATAGATGTGGGTAAAAGGCACCTCACTGCACTTCATCATTGATAGCGGTAGCCAAAAGAACCTCATCTCAGCAGAGGTTATCAAGCGGCTGGCCTTGTCGACAATGACGCACCCACAACCCTACACCGTTGGATGGCTCCACCAAGGAAGATATCTTCGCATCACCCAACAATGACGAATGTCTTACAACATCAAGCCCTTCAAAGATGAGGTATTGTGTGATGTTGTTCCTCTTGAAGTTTGTGATGTTCTTTTGGGCCAACCTTATTTATGGAAACATCATGTTGTATATAAGTCTAGGCCTCGTAGTGTTATTATTACTTTGAACATAAAATTGTACAGGATACTCGAGATAGTCTCACCTAGTGCTATTTCATTGATCTCTACTAAGAAATGCAGGAAGGTCATCTCTCAGACGAGGAAGTTTGTCTTCTTCGTGATTCTCTCTCAAAATAAGAGAAATATCACAACCACATCCAGGGTCTTTGCGACCGACCTCTCCACACAAAAAAATAAAGTAGATAAGGTCATGGAAGAATACTCAGATATCATCTCCTCACCTACCGGGGCACCTCTGCACTGCCAAGTCAAGCAACCCATAGATCTTACCCCTGATGCACTGTTGCTGAATGGACCATTCTATATTCACTCTCCGTTATAGAATGAGGAGATCAAGTGACAGATCCAAGAACTACTCCACAAGGGGCACATCCATCCCAGCTCGTCACCTTGCGGGAGCCCAATCATGCTAGTACAGAAGAAAGATGGAACCTGGCGACTCTGCATTAATTACCGGGCTCTGAATAAAAACACATTCAAAAATTGGTACCTGATTTCCTGAATCAACGACCTCCTTGATCAACTCATGGGGGTTGAATACTTCAATAACATCGATATGAAGTTTGGCTACCACAAGGTCTCGATAGAACAAATAGATGTATGGAAAACTGCCTTCAAGTCAAAGGAAGGCCTTTTTGAATGGTTGGTCATGCCCTTTGGTTTGAAAAATGCTCC
>JZKD02S1362015.1:0-11537 GCA_000966675.3 Picea glauca
TTTAGCCTATGATTTTCATCCATTAGCGAGTCGACCTGAACAATGAGGGTTTTGATTTGCGATTTCAGAATAGGTATGTCTGTATAATATTTATCGATCCAAAACAGACAAATTTCACATCGTGAATCTGTGATAGCCATTTGAGAATATCCACGGTCGTGTGCCGGAACGTCTCCACTGTTGCCTATGGGTTTATTATCAAAATTGATACCTGAAAATTCTTGACTGTGCTTCAGGCAGGGTGGCAAATTATCTACAAAATTATAAGCCTGGTCGAGATCTGGTTTGAGGCAAGGAGGGTCTTCTTCGACCAAGAATTTATCAATCTCAGAATCAGAGCTCTCATGGATCTCGATCATTTTGATTGAGCTCACATGAGAGTTTGGTTTATTTCGTAGTCTTCTTGAGATTAACCTACCTGCCCTTTTATTTTTAAACCCTATATCCATGTCACCTTTAGATGGTTTGTATGAAGGCCTGTTTGCATTCTTAACATAGGCGTTAGGATAGGCGTGTTGTTCATGGCTATGTAATTCTAAGGTTTTCAGCTCAACATATTTTTGGTCGGGTATAGGCTCACTGAGGGTGGCCGTAACACAGGCTTCTGTAGATGAATGAACCGCTCTGTCAGTGGCAAGGACTATGGTTTCTTCCATCATGGGTTTATCAACCTCTACATGATTGGATGTAACAAAACCATTTCGGGTTAAGAAGGCGTTCCAATCATCATTTTGTAACTTCAATTGATGAACCGACAATATCTTTATCAAACCATGATGAAACAAACTGGAATTTAAACATTGTCTTTTATACCTTTTCGCCATCTTATACAAGCTTCTCCATAGATAATAGGGCATATTTAACTGAAACTCAATGAAATTCATCAACAAACGTATGTGATATAAGAAAACAAGACCAAACCAACCCTCGCATGTCATGAATTGTCTCAGGATTTATAGCAAACCATGCCACCAGGTTTTCAACAAGGACACAGGCATACCTTTATCACAGCAGTTGATTTTCCTAGAGGTGAAGAACAGGCTCCACGGTACCTCTTCGACCTTGGTGTTTTTAAACCATTTCTGTCTACTCAGTGGAAGACCTGTTGCTTGACCTAAAAATTTCTCTATGACCTCAATCTGAATGTCTCCTACCTTGGCTCGACATCCATCAAAATAAAGGGAAAATTCCTGAGTGGTTTGCAAGTTAAAACCCTAAAATTTCTCAAGAAATATGAGCCAGCCTTGACCCTTAAGGTATTCCCTTGAATCATCACACAGGAGCAGGGTTTGTGAGCCATTGGGTTCAATCCTTATGACCAGGGCCATGAGGATTCAGAAGGCAGACAAAAAAACACAGTGAGTATGGAAAGTTTCTGGGATAGAGAGGACTAGAGCGAATCTTAGACCCGAAACTCATCAATACCTTAGCGCGCATGGAAAGAGGTTCTGCAATACAAAATGAAAGGCGTTTTGCGAAACGAATGCCAATAGTACATACGAAACCTGAGACTTAGCTCTAAATGATAGGCCTCTTGATGTCGGACTTCCACCTCTGACAGGGCACAAGCCATGACCAGGTTCATTAAAATTTATCATTGCACAACAATGTGGAAATGGTTTCTAAAGTTTAGAAAAAACACAAAATTTTGTAAACCAAAGTGTAGTGACAAGGAAAAGGTCTTACCAAGGGCCACAAAGATATGTAGCATAGTTTACTTTCAATGGATCCTTGGTGTTTCAAACAATGATTCAAAACACACTTCACACTTGATGAGCTAGTTTAAAGTAATAAAGAAAATAAACTTCATAGCAGAGAAAAAAGAGAAAGAAAAAGCCTTTATTAACAAAAATTGTAGAGACATCTACCTTTCATAAACTTTGGATACAACAATAATACAATCATAGGTTTTAATGCTTCATTCATGCTTTCAGTCATGAATGAAGAAAACACTAGGAATAACTGAAAAATCATACTCGCAGTTTCCAAAATTTGCTTATGAGAAGCAATAACCATATGACCCCCGAGTAGGCAGCTACATAATTTATTATTTGATGCTTTTAAAAGGTGAAAATATGTAGGGCTGCCAACAATGGCGACTTGCTGGGAGAAGCAGTTATCTCTGTATCACCGACGAGTTCAGGTTAGAAATATTTGAATGATTTCAGATCAAAGAACAACTGAGAGACATTTAAGCATCTTTGACAATCATTACATGGTCTAGCTTAAGATATCTTTTGTGAAAAAATGAAATTTGGTGAAAGACTTCACAAATGAAAGCCATGATGTTTAAGTTAATGGCTCCAATGCTATTGATAGGGCCACTGCTACCAGCAAGCATTCATAGCCTCGATAGGGATGTCAATTAACCCACTCTGATGCCTCTATCCTATCCAATAAATTTCAATTCAGAATGAAGGATGCTTATGATCAAAATTTACACCTGAGAATTTTCTCTAACATGACATCGCTTCGCTGCCAGCTGGCCCGTTCAGTACCCCGACGAAGTTGTCTTGGCATCATGCATGCATTTACCCGCTTCTAGAAGACCTGTTCAGTATCCCAACGGTTTTACAGACACTTCCCACAACTCTCAAGAAATTTTTCACAATCTGATATAAATTTAAAAATATTCATAAGAGCGGGGTGACGCTGAAAATTCCAGTTTTTACAAGACTTGTTATTTTCTAGCTTTTTTAAATTTTTGCTTGATAACCTTCATCATGGTCTGAAAATAGTTCATTGATGAAACTAATTTTTTGAGGACAGGAAGGCATCCTTGAGTTGCCTTCTTAAAAGCAGGGACAACATAAAGAGTTTTTAATGATAGTCGTGTTTGCTCTCAAATGCAAATTGAAACCAAAAATCAATTTTGAACAAAAAACCATCTTTAACTAGTCTATGTTTTTTAGAAAAATGTAGCAGTTGATGCTTCAAAATTCCTTGACAGTTGTTTTAAGATGAAGCATTATGTTCTCCTTTTTTGAACTAGACTGTAATACAGACATGTTTGACTCGGAAATCCAATAAACAAACAAAAAATAAAAAATAAAAAGGAAAGCCAAAACAAACCAAAACAAAAAAATATGTACAAAAGGTGTATCTAGGATTTGTCAGGAGAAATACCTCTTGAGAGCTTGGCCATTCACTGGAAAGGTGTCTGGCTGTCCCTCTAAATTCTGCAGGCGGAAAGAACAAGGACATGGTTTTTTGGCGATTAAGAAAGGTCCCAACCATAAGTTTTGGAACTTGGTATGTTCCCCTTTCCCCTCATGAGGTTTATCCCACTTGAGGACAATATCACCTACCTCAAAATTCCTGTCCGAGGCAAAACTCGAATCAAACCAGCTTTTTACAATATGTTGATGTTGATCCAGTTTTTGTTTCGCTTGATCTCTTACCTCTTCTAACTTCAACAAATCATTAATCCGACTTTCCAGGGGAGGACAATATTCTTCCTGAACTTTCTGGGATAGTTGCAGAGAGGGAAGCAGAACATGCGAAGGAAGAATTGATTCCCTTCTGTAAACAAGAAAGAAGGGGGAATTACCAACAACAGTTTTCAAAGTCACCCTATCAGCCCATATTGCATTGAATAGTGTGTTGTGCTAATTTTTGTGGTTTTCGGAAACTGTCCTCTTGATGATCTTGATCAGGTTTTTTTTTGTTGATTATGCTAAACCATTTCCTTAGGGGTAATAGCTGGTAGAATATTTCATCTTTATCCCTTTTTCTAAAGAAAAGACACTCATATCGAGGGATGAAAAATAGGAAGCATTATCGAAAACTAGACATTCAGAAATACTGAATTGAGTAATGATGTTTGAATTAAGGAAATATATTACCTAACTGGTGTTTACCTCTTTTAATGGTGCAGCCTCAGACCATCTAGTAAAATAGTCTGTTGCTGTAATGATGTATTTATGCTACTGCGAGGAGGTGGGGTTAATTGGGCCAATGATGTCAAGACCCCATTGCTGAAAAGGGAAATCCACCGAGACAGGTTGCAGCAGGAATGTTGCCTTCTATACTCGTCTAGAAGCCTTTTGGTAGATTACGCATTTACAACATAATGTATGGGCATCTTTGAATAGAGTGGGCCAATAATACCCTTCCCTTAATACTTTGTGAGCAGTAGTGTCTCCACCGAAGTGCCCACCAGCTTCTCCTATATGCAACTCAGATAAGACTTTATCTGCTTCATCTCTTGCTAGACAACGCATAAGGATTTCATCAAAAGTTTTGCAAAATAATATACCATTCACAAGCTGGAAAGGTGCAGATTTTAATCTCAATGCTCTTCTCTTTTTTGGATCAAGGTGATGAGGAGTTGAATCGTGTGTTAGATAAAACTTAATTTCATCAAACCAAGAATCGGTAGGATCTTGTGCACAATAGATTTGACTTTGATTATGTTGATCTTCAATTAACACATCAATTTGACTTTGTTGTTCTTCAACTGAATCAACGACCAATTTACATAGACCTTGGCCTCTAACAATTTGCACAGGGGTGATCTCGAGGTCATACTCTTGTAAGGATGTCATCCAGTTTTCTCGTTTTTCACCCAGTTCTTTCTGTACTAAAAAATTTCTGACAAGAGGGTAAGGTACAATGACTTTAGTTCTAGATTTTAGTAGATATGATCGAAAATGTTTTACTGCTTTAAAAACAACGTAAGCCTGTTGATCAATAACTAGATAATTAAGCTTTTCTCCCTTGAAGGATGAGCTCATAAAGGCAATGAGAATTTCATTGTTTTCAACATTCTTTTGGGTTAGCACAACAGCATAAGATCGATCGAAGGTGAACGTGTAAAGAGTGAAATCTCATGAAAAGTCGGGGCTCATTAGGGATGGAGCGTCCACTATGGATTTTTTGATTGAGTCAAAAGCTTGACTTTCTTGTGGTCCCTAATGGTATTGCACATCCTTTTTTATTAAGTTTTGTAATGGCCTCACCATTTCCGAGAAACTCGGGACAAACCTTCTGAAAAAATTTATCTGATCAAGAAAGGATTGCATAGATTTTTTGGAAGAGGGGGGAAGAAGTTTTGAAATGACTTGAGTTCTTTCAGGATCAATGATCATCCCTTCATTGGATACTATGAATCTAAGTAGATTGCCTTGTTCCACTACAAAGACAAATTTTTTAGGATTTAGAGAGATTCTGTACTTACGACATCATTCTAAAACAGATCTCAGATGGGCTAAATGATCTCCCTTATTCTTGGAGAAAACAGTGACATCATCGAGATAGACTACTATAGATTGATTGATTAGATCGTGAAAATCTATATCCATCGCTCTTTGGAAAGTGGCACCGACATTTATAATCCCAAAGGGCATCTTTCTATATGCATAGGTACCCCATGGAGTACAGAAAGTGGTTTTCATCTGGTCTGGGGGAGACATGAGGACCTCATTGTAACTTGAAAAACCGTCTAGTAGTGACAATCTTTCAGAAATGGATACCTGCTGGAGAATTTGTTCCATCAGAGGAACATGGTAATTGTCTTTGTCAGATGCTCGGTTCAAGTTCCAAAAATCAACACATAGTCAAATTTTGTCACTTTTCTTCCTCACAGGGACAAGGTTAGAAACCCAATGTGTGTGCCTTACCAGGAAAATTATCTTTTCATTCAATAGTTTGTTTAGTTCCTTCTTGACCGTTGGTTCAAGTTTTGGGTGCATCTTTCTCAACTTCTGTTGAAAAGGTTGAGTCTGGGGTTTCATGGGAATGATGTTTTGTATAATGTTAGGTTCAAANTTTAGCCTATGATTTTCATCCATTAGCGAGTCGACCTGAACAATGAGGGTTTTGATTTGCGATTTCAGAATAGGTATGTCTGTATAATATTTATCGATCCAAAACAGACAAATTTCACATCGTGAATCTGTGATAGCCATTTGAGAATATCCACGGTCGTGTGCCGGAACGTCTCCACTGTTGCCTATGGGTTTATTATCAAAATTGATACCTGAAAATTCTTGACTGTGCTTCAGGCAGGGTGGCAAATTATCTACAAAATTATAAGCCTGGTCGAGATCTGGTTTGAGGCAAGGAGGGTCTTCTTCGACCAAGAATTTATCAATCTCAGAATCAGAGCTCTCATGGATCTCGATCATTTTGATTGAGCTCACATGAGAGTTTGGTTTATTTCGTAGTCTTCTTGAGATTAACCTACCTGCCCTTTTATTTTTAAACCCTATATCCATGTCACCTTTAGATGGTTTGTATGAAGGCCTGTTTGCATTCTTAACATAGGCGTTAGGATAGGCGTGTTGTTCATGGCTATGTAATTCTAAGGTTTTCAGCTCAACATATTTTTGGTCGGGTATAGGCTCACTGAGGGTGGCCGTAACACAGGCTTCTGTAGATGAATGAACCGCTCTGTCAGTGGCAAGGACTATGGTTTCTTCCATCATGGGTTTATCAACCTCTACATTATTGGATGTAACAAAACCATTTTGGGTTAAGAAGGCGTTCCAATCATCATTTTGTAACTTCAATTGATGAACTAACAATATCTTTATCAAACCATGATGAAACAAACTGGAATTTAAACATTGTCTTTTATACCTTTTCGCCATCTTATACAGGCTTCTCCATAGATAATAGGGCATATTTAACTGAAACTCAATGAAATTCATCAACAAACATATGTGATATAAGAAAACAAGACCAAACCAACCCTCGCATGTCATGAATTGTCTCAGGATTTCTAGCAAACCATGCCACCAGGTTTTCAACAAGGACACATGCATACCTTTATCACAGCAGTTGATTTTCCTAGAGGTGAAGAACAGGCTCCACGGTACCTCTTCGACCTTGGTGTTTTTAAACCATTTCTTTCTACTCAGTGGAAGACCTGTTGCTTGACCTAAAAATTTCTCTATGACCTCAATCTGAATGTCTCCTAGCTTGGCTCGACATCCATCAAAATAAAGGGAAAATTCCTGAGTGGTTTGCAAGTTAAAACCCTAAAATTTATCAAGAAATATGAGCCAGCCTTGACCCTTAAGGTCTTCCCTTGAATCATCACACCGGAGCAGGGTTTGTGAGACATTGGGTTCAATCCTTATGACCAGGGCCATGAGGATTCAGAAGGCAGACAAAAAAACACAGTGAGTATGGAAGGTTTCTGGGATAGAGAGGACTAGAGCGAATCTTAGACCTGAAACTCATCAATACCTTAGCGCGCATGGAAAGAGGTTCTGCAATACAAAATGAAAGGCGTTTTGCGAAATGAATGCCAATAGTACATACGAAACCTAAGACTTAGCTCTAAATGATAGGCCTCTTGATGTCGGAATTCCACCTCTGACAGGGCACAAGCCATGACCAGGTTCATTAAAATTTATCATTGCACAACAATGTGGAAATGGTTTCTAAAGTTTAGAAAAAAGACAAAATTTTGTAAACCAAAGTGTAGTGACAAGGAAAAGGTCTTACCAAGGGCCACAAAGATATGTAGCATAGTTTACTTTCAATGGATCCTTGGTGTTTCAAACAATGATTCAAAACACACTTCACACTTGATGAGCTAGTTTAAAGTAATAAAGAAAATAAACTTCATAGCAGAGAAAAAAGAGAAAGAAAAAGCCTTTATTAACAAAAATTGTAGAGACATCTACCTTTCATAAACTTTGGATACAACAATAATACAATCATAGGTTTTAATGCTTCATTCATGCTTTCAGTCATGAATGAAGAAAACACTAGGAATAACTGAAAAATCATACTCGCAGTTTCCAAAATTTGCTTATGAGAAGCAATAACCATATGACCCCCGAGTAGGCAGCTACATAATTTATTATTTGATGCTTTTAAAAGGTGAAAATATGTAGGGCTGCCAACAATGGCGACTTGCTGGGAGAAGCAGTTATCTCTGTATCACCGACGAGTTCAGGTTAGAAATATTTGAATGATTTCAGATCAAAGAACAACTGAGAGACATTTAAGCATCTTTGACAATCATTACATGGTCTAGCTTAAGATATCTTTTGTGAAAAAATGAAATTTGGTGAAAGACTTCACAAATGAAAGCCATGATGTTTAAGTTAATGGCTCCAATGCTATTGATAGGGCCACTGCTACCAGCAAGCATTCATAGCCTCGATAGGGATGTCAATTAACCCACTCTGATGCCTCTATCCTATCCAATAAATTTCAATTCAGAATGAAGGATGCTTATGATCAAAATTTACACCTGAGAATTTTCTCTAACATGACATCGCTTCGCTGCCAGCTGGCCCGTTCAGTACCCCGACGAAGTTGTCTTGGCATCATGCATGCATTTACCCGCTTCTAGAAGACCTGTTCAGTATCCCAACGGTTTTACAGACACTTCCCACAACTCTCAAGAAATTTTTCACAATCTGATATAAATTTAAAAATATTCATAAGAGCGGGGTGACGCTGAAAATTCCAGTTTTTACAAGACTTGTTATTTTCTAGCTTTTTTAAATTTTTGCTTGATAACCTTCATCATGGTCTGAAAATAGTTCATTGATGAAACTAATTTTTTGAGGACAGGAAGGCATCCTTGAGTTGCCTTCTTAAAAGCAGGGACAACATAAAGAGTTTTTAATGATAGTCGTGTTTGCTCTCAAATGCAAATTGAAACCAAAAATCAATTTTGAACAAAAAACCATCTTTAACTAGTCTATGTTTTTTAGAAAAATGTAGCAGTTGATGCTTCAAAATTCCTTGACAGTTGTTTTAAGATGAAGCATTATGTTCTCCTTTTTTGAACTAGACTGTAATACAGACATGTTTGACTCGGAAATCCAATAAACAAACAAAAAATAAAAAATAAAAAGGAAAGCCAAAACAAACCAAAACAAAAAAATATGTACAAAAGGTGTATCTAGGATTTGTCAGGAGAAATACCTCTTGAGAGCTTGGCCATTCACTGGAAAGGTGTCTGGCTGTCCCTCTAAATTCTGCAGGCGGAAAGAACAAGGACATGGTTTTTTGGCGATTAAGAAAGGTCCCAACCATAAGTTTTGGAACTTGGTATGTTCCCCTTTCCCCTCATGAGGTTTATCCCACTTGAGGACAATATCACCTACCTCAAAATTCCTGTCCGAGGCAAAACTCGAATCAAACCAGCTTTTTACAATATGTTGATGTTGATCCAGTTTTTGTTTCGCTTGATCTCTTACCTCTTCTAACTTCAACAAATCATTAATCCGACTTTCCAGGGGAGGACAATATTCTTCCTGAACTTTCTGGGATAGTTGCAGAGAGGGAAGCAGAACATGCGAAGGAAGAATTGATTCCCTTCTGTAAACAAGAAAGAAGGGGGAATTACCAACAACAGTTTTCAAAGTCACCCTATCAGCCCATATTGCATTGAATAGTGTGTTGTGCTAATTTTTGTGGTTTTCGGAAACTGTCCTCTTGATGATCTTGATCAGGTTTTTTTTTGTTGATTATGCTAAACCATTTCCTTAGGGGTAATAGCTGGTAGAATATTTCATCTTTATCCCTTTTTCTAAAGAAAAGACACTCATATCGAGGGATGAAAAATAGGAAGCATTATCGAAAACTAGACATTCAGAAATACTGAATTGAGTAATGATGTTTGAATTAAGGAAATATATTACCTAACTGGTGTTTACCTCTTTTAATGGTGCAGCCTCAGACCATCTAGTAAAATAGTCTGTTGCTGTAATGATGTATTTATGCTACTGCGAGGAGGTGGGGTTAATTGGGCCAATGATGTCAAGACCCCATTGCTGAAAAGGGAAATCCACCGAGACAGGTTGCAGCAGGAATGTTGCCTTCTATACTCGTCTAGAAGCCTTTTGGTAGATTACGCATTTACAACATAATGTATGGGCATCTTTGAATAGAGTGGGCCAATAATACCCTTCCCTTAATACTTTGTGAGCAGTAGTGTCTCCACCGAAGTGCCCACCAGCTTCTCCTATATGCAACTCAGATAAGACTTTATCTGCTTCATCTCTTGCTAGACAACGCATAAGGATTTCATCAAAAGTTTTGCAAAATAATATACCATTCACAAGCTGGAAAGGTGCAGATTTTAATCTCAATGCTCTTCTCTTTTTTGGATCAAGGTGATGAGGAGTTGAATCGTGTGTTAGATAAAACTTAATTTCATCAAACCAAGAATCGGTAGGATCTTGTGCACAATAGATTTGACTTTGATTATGTTGATCTTCAATTAACACATCAATTTGACTTTGTTGTTCTTCAACTGAATCAACGACCAATTTACATAGACCTTGGCCTCTAACAATTTGCACAGGGGTGATCTCGAGGTCATACTCTTGTAAGGATGTCATCCAGTTTTCTCGTTTTTCACCCAGTTCTTTCTGTACTAAAAAATTTCTGACAAGAGGGTAAGGTACAATGACTTTAGTTCTAGATTTTAGTAGATATGATCGAAAATGTTTTACTGCTTTAAAAACAACGTAAGCCTGTTGATCAATAACTAGATAATTAAGCTTTTCTCCCTTGAAGGATGAGCTCATAAAGGCAATGAGAATTTCATTGTTTTCAACATTCTTTTGGGTTAGCACAACAGCATAAGATCGATCGAAGGTGAACGTGTAAAGAGTGAAATCTCATGAAAAGTCGGGGCTCATTAGGGATGGAGCGTCCACTATGGATTTTTTGATTGAGTCAAAAGCTTGACTTTCTTGTGGTCCCTAATGGTATTGCACATCCTTTTTTATTAAGTTTTGTAATGGCCTCACCATTTCCGAGAAACTCGGGACAAACCTTCTGAAAAAATTTATCTGATCAAGAAAGGATTGCATAGATTTTTTGGAAGAGGGGGGAAGAAGTTTTGAAATGACTTGAGTTCTTTCAGGATCAATGATCATCCCTTCATTGGATACTATGAATCTAAGTAGATTGCCTTGTTCCACTACAAAGACAAATTTTTTAGGATTTAGAGAGATTCTGTACTTACGACATCATTCTAAAACAGATCTCAGATGGGCTAAATGATCTCCCTTATTCTTGGAGAAAACAGTGACATCATCGAGATAGACTACTATAGATTGATTGATTAGATCGTGAAAATCTATATCCATCGCTCTTTGGAAAGTGGCACCGACATTTATAATCCCAAAGGGCATCTTTCTATATGCATAGGTACCCCATGGAGTACAGAAAGTGGTTTTCATCTGGTCTGGGGGAGACATGAGGACCTCATTGTAACTTGAAAAACCGTCTAGTAGTGACAATCTTTCAGAAATGGATACCTGCTGGAGAATTTGTTCCATCAGAGGAACATGGTAATTGTCTTTGTCAGATGCTCGGTTCAAGTTCCAAAAATCAACACATAGTCAAATTTTGTCACTTTTCTTCCTCACAGGGACAAGGTTAGAAACCCAATGTGTGTGCCTTACCAGGAAAATTATCTTTTCATTCAATAGTTTGTTTAGTTCCTTCTTGACCGTTGGTTCAAGTTTTGGGTGCATCTTTCTCAACTTCTGTTGAAAAGGTTGAGTCTGGGGTTTCATGGGAATGATGTTTTGTATAATGTTAGGTTCAAA
>JZKD02S1362026.1:0-11537 GCA_000966675.3 Picea glauca
CTCTCTCTTCTATTGCAAAAAATATATTTCATATTGTGTTTTTGTTTTAAATTGTTTGTGTAGTTGTTGTGCAGGTATTGGCCAACACTGTATGGCTTGGATTTGGACTTCAAATTGTAGGAAAAGCCAGCAATGTAGCTACAATCATTAGGTGTTGGTGTTGGGAACGTGGTTTTTCTCTTGGCTCTTTGTAAACTAAGCTTGATCATTGGACTTGGTGTGCTAACTTCAAATGGGAGGGTGTTAATTTTGGGAGGGGCATGGTCCATGGTTGGCTTAATACTCAGTGATGGCCAACATGGTTGGCCCCTTTGGGCCTCAACCATGTCCCGCGACCCAATGGTCGACACGACCATGTACTAGAGTATAATACTACTGCAATTTTTTTTATAACTTTCTATAATTATATATATATATATATATATATATATATATATATATATATATATATATATATATATATATATATATAAACACACAAAGTCTCCTTTAAAAAACATTATTTCTTCTTTTTTCTATCTAAATAATGACAAGCAATTATTATTTTTAATATAACTCCCCTTTCATTTAAAAAAATATCTTAGGTTTTCTTTGATTGCAATTTTTTTTTTTAATCTTTTCATATCACTTTGTTCCTCTGTTATGCTATATATATACCTAGCTCATCTAACCCTTTTATTTATTTTGTGTATGTCCCTTGGCCTTTTACAAGTAGGTAGGTGGCCTTTTCACAAGTGAACATGTGGCCTTCGGGGTTCTTTTAATTTTAATCCCCCTTCCCAAGCTTCCGCATTGTTTCCATTTCTAGTTGTTTCTATAGGGTTTCTATGTTGTTTCCATAGGGTTAATTGACTTGTAGAATTACACAATTTTCTTCCCTACAATATGGAACTTAGTTCCAATTTCAAGCTCTTCTCATTGTGAAAGAAAAGAGGAATTGCCTCTATAAGGAAATGAATTTATAGGCTATCATCCTATTTTAAGCAACCCATTAGTTGTTTTATAGTACAGTTAGCTTTCCATGATATTTCTTTACAAAATTTCATAGTTCAAGGTCATAGGTAGGCCCTTAAGGCTCTAGTTTTTAAACTAGGGCTCTGGTAACATGTGTAAGATGCCTTGTGGACATTCAAGGGTTATAGTGTTGTTTATTAATTTCTATTATATGTATACATATTTTCTGCATGTAAAAGTAAATTTATATAGGTGCAAAAGTTAAAATTTATTAATTTGTGTTTACTAATAGAAAGATGTATATAACCCTTTGCAACAATTGCATCTATAGTTAATAAATGCAAGTTATGATTTCATCATTTTCATGGAAATAACTTAATTAATAAAATAACTAATCAAACAATATAATTAGCTAAGTAGGAAAATACCTACAACTCTAATTGATTTAGAAGCCCAGTTTTGTAGCAATCTAGCTCCTTAGATTTTCATCAAACCGCCCAACTAGATTTTTAACCTCCCAACCAGCTAGGAATAGCCTCTATATCTCCCTAGCACTAGGAAACCTTGGGGTTTCCTAGCCTTCCATGCCCAAATCTCCAAGAACAACACCCAACCCACCACCAGTATCTCAACAATAAACAATATACCTATTAGTTCAATAATCAATCCCTCACGGGATGATAGATCTCGCAATGCATGGTTCTCATTTTTCATTATTCTTAGGGCTTCCATGGTTATGCTTTCCTTCCAAAACAATTTTACCCAATTATGCAGCGACAACCCCCTTTTCCTTTCCCAAAGTCTCATTTATGCCTCTTCTACCATCACCTTCATAGCCTCCCCAGAAGGGTCCTAGGAAGGTCAAACTATCATAAAATGATCTCCCCGCCACCTACCCATATTTATCCACCTGACAAGCTATAAAATCAGTTAATTAAAATTAACTTGGATGGATCACAAAATCCAAGTCTCGTTGAATGCAAGTCAAATTCAAATGAAATTAGATTTCCCCATTTTATCAAAATATAATAAGTCCCAAAATGAAATCCAATAACATTATAATCATATAATTTTAATTTCTACTACAACCATCATACACCAACCATTAATAACAATATTATAATAGCTAGATATATCTTAATGATATCGGTGAATGCATGCAAGATATGTATGCATAGTTGGCACATACAAATCTCATGCAAGGAGTGATGATAACAATCATCATATCCAATGCATAGTTCATATGTGCTCTCATTCAATTATGCAAGACACTAATCCTTAAACATGGTATCCAACGGTCTTACTAACCAAGTCACAATATTCCAATATGAATTAAACATTACACCAAAATCATCATATATTAATTAAACAAGAATGAATACACAAAAGTGACTAAGGCACTAAGTTTTCATTTCTAATCCCAACAATATTCTCAACTACTTTGAATCGTCATTTCTTCCTAACCTACTTTCGTCTTCCACATCATATCATTTTCTTTGTTGGACTATGTTGGAGCGTCAAGTACATTGACCTAGCCCCAGACAGAACCCATAAGAGGAAGTATCAACTATCTTGACCAAGCTTCCTAGCAAGTAGTTGGTAGTCACCATCACACGTCTAGGGGAGTGTGGTTTAACACAACACTCCCACGACTCTAGGTTTCAGAGGATAAATGGTGGGCAATACCTCCACCCATCCTGATAGAACTAGGGTCAACACCCTATGGTTGACCATATTATGTCATTGTTGTTTTTCTTATAGCTTTGTCATTGAATGATCAATTTGGGCAATTGGGCCTCTTATAAAACTTGCACTTGCTCAAATATCATAGCAATATATTGAACCAATAATTAAATAACAAAATAATGTTTCTTAGCACACCATTTCTTTTTTGTTGTCCACAACATCTACGTCACTTTAGTATCATACTTATCTAGCTATCACTCAACCCATTCAACCTATAGGTTAGTTTACCAAAACACAAGATCAACATAACCATATAACCATCTACATGTGATGGCCATGTTACTCACTAACGAACTGTGTAAACTAGCTAGTTTATTTATCATGTGCATGGTACCTATTGATCCATTACAACATATCATCTAAATTGGTATCCACATAGTGTAATCTTTCATTTAATATTGCATGCTAGAAGTAAATTATACAACCATCATCAATAACATAAACATTAACTTATACATAACTTTCCCATATAGGTAGGTCCACATGTCCATATAATAAAATATCATCGTTATAATAGAGTTCCTCGGATAATAAGCAAGAAAATATTAAATGTCATAATGTAGTTTAACTGCCTAAGTCAAAATGGGGCATTACATATACCAAAGTCATCAGCACATCTCAACTTAGTAGATTAATTTACACATCTTATTCATACTAAGTTATAAAATGCACAAAGTTGTAGAATGTAATATGTTTGTAGAATCATCCACTAAGTTGTAAAATGTAATATGTTACAATAATATATGCATCTCTACATGTAAAGAGGAATTGTACTATGTAATATTGCAAATGATACAAAGTGCAATACATCTCGTCCATATCATGAAATTGCAAAGTATAGTATATATCGTGAATTGCGGAGTATAACATATATTGTGAGTTACAATGTGTAGTATGGAAAATGATATAAAGTATAATACACTTGAGATAAATCATTCCATTGGATACTAATCTTTACAAAATGCAATTAAAAAACAATAATTACAAAAAATGAAATCTCCTACCTCCTATGGATCACTCCAGATGGTGATAATCACAAACCAAGACCTCGTACCTTTTATGGAGCATTCCATCAAATATACCTAAGTAGAAATGATAGGGTATGTTAAACTATAGCAAATAGACCCTATTTTAGGCAATTTTTATGTTGAATCTAACCCAATTTTCAAGTATGGTCAAAAGTCCACCATGATCCAAGTTTCATGCATCTTGGAACTTTTCCTTGGAGGTTTTGTCCATTCTAAACCAACTCAAATGCTCAAAAAATCGATCAATCAATTAGAAACTCTGGCTTTCTTGGATCGTCAAATTCCAACATGGAAGGGAAGATTGCCACCTAATTAGACTACTCCAAAAATATAAAGATCCAAGTTCCATGTATGTTGAAACTTTTCCCCAAAGGTTTTGCCCTGTCCCATTCTAAACCAACCAATCGATTCTAATTTCAAATTAATCAAAACACTTTATTTAAAGATTATAATATTATTAAAATTTATCTATCAAAATTTCAAAATATTAATTTCAAAATAATACAATTATAAAATCATAATAAAATGATAGATAAAAAAATTATTCATTTTATATTAAGAAGATTTTCCTCATAAGATGTCACAAGTTCAAATCCAAAGGTGAGTAGAGTATATATACCTCCCTAGACTTTATTATTATTATTATAAATAGATTATTATTATTATTATTAAATGTATATTATTTTTAAATAGTAATATTTTATTACAATCTTTTTATATTATTAAATTTCAAAAAATAGCTTGTAATCTTTTTTAGTTAGAAATGAATGTTTATTTATAAGTAGAATTTAAAATGGATGTGAAATAAACTTTTCTGAATGGGGAACTTGAAGAAGAAGTATACATCGAACAAAGAACATTTTCTTCATAAAAGGTCACAAGTTCAAATCCAAAGGTGGATAGAGTATATATACCTCCCTAAACTTTATTATTATTATTATAAATAGATTATTATTATTATTATTAAATGTATATTATTTTTAAATAATAATATTTTATTACAATCTTTTTATATTATTAAATTTCAAAAAATAGTTTGTAATCTTACTTTCGTTTTTAAATTCTACTTTAGTTTTTAAATTCTAGTTATAAATAAGCATTCATTTCTAACTAAAAAAAGAAAAGTCAACTTGATAGAAACCAAAGTTGCAAGTCATATAGTCCCTCCCTAAATAAAGAATGAAAAGAATTAAACAATTAAAAAGATGTAAACATTTTAGATCAAAATTTCATAAATCCTTTTAGCAAATCAAAAATGCTTTAAAAAATGAAAAATAAAATTTACACTATGCAATTAAGGATTTATATAGGTAAAAAAGACTTCATCTTGATATAAAAATTATTAGGTTAATGAACAATTTTAACAAATTCACTCCTTGTACTTGTAAAATAATAAAAAAATATACAAACTCAAAAGAATAAAAATTGTTTTATAAAAGAAAATACAATTATTCAAACTACCTATTATTAGAGTTAAGAATGTCAGTGAAGAAAGTTAACTTAGTATTTAGATTTTTTTTAATATTTTAATAACTAAAAAAGATACTTATGATGATGATGGTTAATATTTACGGAGATTAATATACTAAAAAAGATACTTATGATGATGATGGTTAAGAAAAATAAGAGATTAATTGGATTTCTTTAAAATGTTATTTAGATGCTTGAAAAGCATTCCAAGATCACTAAAGTTTTGATGACAAAGGTGACAGATTCTTTTCTTTTGTACCATGGTGTTCGTGAGAATTAGTTCTTATTTTAGCAATATTGATTCTCTTCTTTACACTAGTCAAAACAGAGAGATACTTTTGATCTTCAAGATTAGGGTTAATATCTAAATTTTCTTTTATCCTCGAATTATTTATCACACCATAGATTCTTCTTAAATTTAGCTTGTACAATATTTTTAATATCATCCATATTCTACAAAATAACTTCTTTTATTCCCCAATGATTTAGCCAAGACTTTGCATCATTATGCCATCCCCTCTTGAGTCGTTAATAATTTTGGCTCAAGTCTGAAGCAATTTTGGGGAGCCTCTTGTCATCCATGTTGTTTATCTTATTCTTGTACATTAAGTACATAATCATAGTTGTGCTCACAATGGAGAAAAGACTCACTTCTATTAGGAGGATAGGATAGGTTGTATTGTCTTTACTTTTGAGATTATAAGTTGTAAAAAAAAATTGGATATGCTCTATCTTTCTTCAGGATTCTCAAGAGATACTGCATCCCCAAACTTCACATCCATATAAGATAATAGGAGTGACAAGAGTCTCAAAGAGGAGTTTTTTCTTATCCCATATCCAAAAGTCTGCTAATTTACAATTATTTTCAAGCCCATAATAAGTTTTTCACCCTCCATTTATCATTTTCTCAATGTTATAGTTCCAATTGAGGTTGTGATGAATATCAATTCCAAAATTCTGTACGAAAACACTTTCTCCAAGATATTGTTGTCATATACAAAAGAATCATAGGTGATCTTCTTGGATTTAATGATCATAACCTTTGTTTTGTCAGTTTTCACAATCATACTTGTACTAGAGCATAAGTACTTGAGGATTCTCGGCTACTTACTAAGGTCATAGGGATTCCTTGCCATACAAACAATATTATCGCCATAGAGAAGAAGGACGATTACTATACTAGCAAGAGTTGGTCCAACACAACCTCCAACTCTCAAACAATCTTCTAACTTGTCGATATAAATGCAAAAAAGGTTATATATATATATAACAAGTCATGAAGTTATAAGTTAAGTTTCGATTTGATTTCGTTAAAGATCAAGTCACGATGTTATAAGTTAAGTTTCGATTTCATTAAAGATCAAGTGCAATATTGTTAAACATGGTGAAACATGAATTCTATTCCAGAAGCATTTTATAACACAATTGAGATTCTGTAAACCTATAATGTAGTGCACGGGTGGCTAGATAAGTTGATCTTCGTCTTGCAAGAAATGAGAACACTAAATCATGGACTAGATGGCAGGTAAATTCTACAACACTTACTAAAAAACACTATGAAATACCATCAACAAGCTCATCCATTACAACAGTAATCCAATAAAAACTTGGTACTAATTACCTCAGCAAATATCACCAACAAAATGTATGCTCAGCAAAAATAGATGATTCTCCTACGATGATTGAAGCATTTCCGAAGTGGTTTTTCATTCCTTGACTAATTTTTTGGCAATTAAAAATTTAGCTATACCTAATTCATATGCAATTCAGGATTCTGAAACCAATTTCTATTCGAAGATCTCCCAAGAAATGCCCACTTGGAATTCAACTTCAGATTTGATCGATCCACCCCAACGATTACATCTCAGGCAATTTACAAGACGTATTGAAAAATCCACCTAGACTTGAGAAGAATTTTTAAACATCAATGGAGGGTGGCGTTCTTGAGATTGTGAGGACAGAGATAATAGGAATCATGGCCCCTGTATCAATATGCATGTTCCTGGTTGTCCTGTTGGTTCATGGCATCAACCCTCGTGTATCAGATGGTTCTCCTACATGGTGAGCAGCCACCCTAGTTTACATGGAAAAGTCCTCAGAATATTGCATTGTACAGAAATTTAGAAGGGCTCCTCTAATGAATTCCCTGGTATTTGTCCTCATCATAACCGAGGTCACTTTTCTTCTTGTATTACTTTACTATTATCGTTGTATCAGGTTTATAAAGGGTTTACATGTGCGCCTCTGCATTTTTGTTCCCGACATACATGAGAGGATCAATTTTCGTTCTTATAATTTAGGCTTGGCCAATACTCTTGTCGATGTCATCTCCTCAATATTTCTTTTCAACTTCACCGTGGTGGGTGTCTTTTCAACTTTTGTAACCGAGATGTCGATTGTCATCCCACAGTTTTATATGGTAGCATTGGGTATATTTGCGACTTACTAGTTTACAATGCTCCTTGAACATACTACTTCGGTGCTTTTGGTTGCCTTGGCAGTTTATGATTTGGTGGCATTTTTGGCTCCAGGTGATCCTCTAAATTTGTTGGTAGATCTTGCCACAAGAAGGGGCGAAGAAATTCCTGCTTTGATTTATGAGTCGCGGACTGCAGTCCATGCTAATGCTCCATATCTGCTTTCCAATGATTCTAATGTATATTTTCCATCAGAACGATACCAAGCTTTCAGAAGACATGTGACATCAGATAACTTAATATTACCATGCTTCAACCTCAGAACTCTCAAATGCAATCTACTGTACAGGTGTCAAATACTCTTACAAGATTAAGTGAAAGCACCAATCTCCAAGTTGGAATTTCTAGGACATTTTCAGGAACTTACAATCTAGGTCAAGATTCCTACATATTGTCTAAAGATAGATTTGATCGTCTAACAGTGCCTAGCTCAGAAGCATAACTGTCCTTTGAAATAACTCCTACAAGGGAGACTTCAATCCCATTGACATTTCAATTGAGGAAACGGTCCCTTTGGTTAACCATACATTTGGATATGATGGTCCCGGAGATGTATTTGAAATTGTTTATATAAGGGCTGAAGGAAGAGAAGAGAGTTACAACTTCAACATCACAAGGCATAAAGTTGGGCCTACGAGAGTTTTTGTTTCAGTGTTCTTGTTGGGAGAGCTGCAATGTATGATTTGATGACAATCTACACTTGTTATCTCACTATAATTTTGGGACTTGGATGTACACTTGGAGGCTTACCTGTATGTAAACGTTCTTTACCTGCTCTTCCATCTCAATTTCACTCGGAGTTGTAGTTTACCTTCTTTGCACATCTACTTATGGAGCCTTTAGTCGTTCTCTACAAAACTTATGATGTTTTGATGCATTAATCAGTAAGAAGAAAGGCTAAGATTGAGGCGGAAGAACACAAGAAATACCTTTTAGAGCTTCTCCTCAGCATCTTAAGTTGTGCTTCTGATCCAGATTATTTTGAGAATGACATGAAGGCAGAAATATAGCAGAGATTTTACAAGGAAATATGTAGAGATATTGCAAGGAACACAGTGATACAGTAAAACTCAGATTCTATTAATGATTGTCTAAAAGACAAAAGACAGTAAAAAGAAAAGCGCACAAGCTAGCTAGAATGGCAGTAGCTTATCTCTGAAGAGAGATGTATTGGCTATGCTCATTTGCAAGAAACTGATTACAATGAGGCTCCAAAGGCCTTTTTAACATAAAGCATAAATGAGAAAACCCTAAACATGCAAAACCCTAACCCTGGAAGATGAAACACCAAAAGGTTTGTGGGCCCCGATGGGAGTAGTTGATACGTTAACTTTCTGAGGGTGCAACTTTTGCATACAATCTTCGTTTGGGGTGCTCGGTAACCCGTCGGAAAGGTCTAATCGAGGAGTACATGTTAAGAACGACCTAATACATCCCAACAAGGATTTAGTGGGCACTACCAAGTCAAAACAAACATCATTTAGGGCCTCAAAACAACCCTAGAAGTTTGGGACCCGAAAAACTGTATAAAATTTGTCAAGATGGAAATTGTAATTTGAGCCAATGGTATAGGTGAGCAGCCACCGATGTCCACCTAGATCAGTCCTCGCCCTTTTGGAACCAATGCTCTCCATTGCGTCAAGTTCCTCCATCAGATGGTGAAACTTCTACTGAATCTGACTCCTAGTGAGCCACTTGCCTTGATGAAGGAACTGCCCTGCTTTGACGACTCGATAAAGTTGGATGTTATGTTGGCGAGTTCCCTTCGTCTTGGTGTCCATGATCCGATCAATTGTCACCTATTCAATCCAGTCGAAATTGAGTTTTGTAGGGGCCAAGTGCTCAACCGCGTCCAAAGTGTCTAGGAGAGGTGGAAAATATGGTCAAAGCAATTCCACATTAAATACTAGGTGCAAACCAAGGAAATGAGGAATACTTAATTCAAAAGCATTCTCACCCACAGCCTTGGTGATAGTGTAAGGCCCTTATCGAAGTGGGCGTAGCTTCCGATGGGGTCCTGTGAGGCGCTCTTTCTACAAATGCAACCATACCTTATCTCCCACCTAAAACTTGTGTGGTACCCGATGTTGATCACGACGCTGCTTGTACTTGGCATTGGCTTTCTGCAAAATATCATGAACTTCTTGTTGGATGTGCTGGATTCGCTCAAAAAATTTGGTTGCTCGATCAGCCTCGATCTGAGCATGTGAAAACTCTTCCTGTGCGTTTGCAATGGGCAGAGCTGCGTCAATGGGGGCCAATGGATGGAACCCCAAGCACACCTGAAAAGGGTTGTGGCCAATAGAGTTGTGGAGGGCTCTATTGTAGCTATGTTGAACATAAGGAAGACTTTCATCCCATGTGCGTGGATGTTTGGAATTGTACATCCTCGGGATATGGACAATCATTATGTTGACTACATATGTTTGCCCATCAGTTTGTGGGTAGAAGGTAGTCGATTTGATTAGCTTGGTGTCCATCATCGACCATAGGGTGGACCAAAAAGTGCTCAGGAACCCACTATCTCTATATGAGATAATGGTTCGTGGGAGCCCAAAATGAACCCAAACATGTCCAAAGAAGAGCTTAGCGATCGCCTCAGCTATGACGCTCTTCTTGCAGAGCACCAAAACTGCCATCTTAGAGAATCGATCAACGACCACGAAGACACAGTCGTTCCCATGCTTGGTTGAAGGTGGACCGAACATGTAATCCATGGAGATGGACTCCCAAGGCCTATCTGGAGTAGGAAAAGGAGTGTATAGCTCTTGTTTCTTGATGGCGAGCTTGGAAATGGCGCAGGCAGTGTAGGATCTAATGTACTTGCGGACATCTTGTCGAAGCTTTGGCCAATAAAAACGCTTTTGCAATACTGCCACTTTTTTGTCTACACAAAAATGTCTTGTTGTCTCGTTGTAATGAGCTTCCTAGATCAGCTTTGTACGCTCGCTTGAAGGAACACAAAGATGGCTCAAATGGCATAGCAATCCATCCTAGAGACGAAAGTCTAGAACTGTTTTTTTTACGCTCAAAGTCTGATAGGCAGCAACAAAATCAGAGTCATTATTGTATAATTGTGGCCAGTCAGATGTCTCATGCCCACATGACTTAAGAATTGTGGTTAGCACCACAACCGGGGGTCAACTGAGGCAATTTGCGACATGGTTGGTGTTTCCCTTCTTATGCTTGATGTTCAAGTGGAATTTTTGTAGGTACGTGGACCACTTTTGATGGCAGACATTATGTAATTCTCCTTGTGTCTTCATGAATTGCAGAGACCTGTGATCAGTGTGGATGATCGTTTTCGTCCCCATAATGTAATGCTTCCACTATTGACATGCCTGCACAATGGAGTAGATCTATTTGTCGTGGGTAGGGTATCTGCGAACATCATATAGTGTTTCACTGTGATAGGCTACTGGATCCCCATGCTGAGTAATGACTGCATCAATAGCATAATCTGAAGCATCTGTCTCAATGTCAAATGGTTGTTGCAGATCTGGAAGAATAAGGACCGGTGCTGAGTAGAGGCAGAATTTAAAATCCTTGAATGCTTTTTGTTGCGACGCAACCCACACAAACTTGGCCTTCACTCCACCCTTGGTCACCTGGCTTAGGGCCCAAGCGATATGAAAGAACCCCAACACAAACCTGCGGTAGAAGTTGGCGAGACCCAAGAAGTTGCAGAGCACATTCATTGTCTTCGGGGTCGGCCAATCGCAGATGACTTGGATCTTGGATTGATCCAAATGCACACACTGCTCATCCACAATGTATCCCAAATATTGGATTCTCTGCATGCCAAAGGGACACTTCTCCAAATTGGCATATAATTTGTGTTGTCGTAGGGTGCCCAAGACCT
>JZKD02S1362037.1:8253-24540 GCA_000966675.3 Picea glauca
TCTCTACCCCCCTTCTTGGTATCCCTCTCCCTCCCTCTCACACTCTCAAACAATTCCTCTTCGCCCCCCTCTATGTATTCCTCTCTCTATATATGAAGGAAAGAAATGGCTTGACCTAGACATGTCAAGACCTAGACCTATAACAAGACCTACACATGGCAAGGCATGGAAAGACCTAGACTTAGACCATATACCATGACCTAGACCTATACGATGACCATGATGTAGACCATTAAATAGACCTAGAGCCATACCTAGACCACAACATAGAATTAATGATAGACCTAGACGTATACCATGACCATGAACTAGACCTAGACCATGAGCTAGATCTTGATCTATACCATGACCTAGACCATGATTTGATTTGATTGTCAGTTTTTCTCATGTCTCTCTAGGATTTCCCATTTTTTGATTTTTTTTTATCAAAATTCTATGATTGAGATATTTTCTTATGAGATTCACATAGATTATGTATTACTAGAACACTTTGTTGGCAATTTGGCTATCATTCATGTCAACCTTGATAAATAGCTGAATTATCATTTCTTGATCGGTTTGATAAGAATTGTCAATATTGGACATATTGTTATGAATGTGACTTGAATATCAAGCATTGTCAATATTGGACATAATTTTATGAAGGTGACTTGAATTTCAAACATTATTAATATTGGACATAATGTTATAAAGGTGATTTGAATATCAGTAGAAAGATAATATTGACTGATATATTGTATGAGCTTGATACAGTCATTCTATATTGTATAACATTGATATTGTTTCATTAACATCCATCCACAAAAGAAGAAACTATCCAGATAAAAAGGGTAAATGGATAATCCAATATGGATCCATAGAAATCACAAATAAATAAGTTAATAACACATGGTTCATTAAAAGTGATTCAGAAAATATCAATTGAAGAAGAGTTCAGAGATGAGACAGAATATCAATGGTGGATGTTTGGTGAGGAATCATTGACACCATCGAATCACAAGTCGAGTCGATTAAAATAACAATAAGGTTGACTATCGAGAAGTTGATCAAATGGAAGACGAATTGAAGACAAGTTGACTGAATGCAAGCCTACAGATTGACAGAAGTTGGGGAAGACAAATCAATTGATTTCAAGACAATTCAAAGACAAGTATACCAATTGAAGGTCGAAGTCAATGGAAAATTGAGTCAGGAAATACAAGTCGTCCAAAGCAATTCGAGAAGACCAAAGTCAAATTTCTCAAGTTGGTTTTCTTCCAAGTCGAGTCGGTCCAAGAAAGAAGTAACCTAAAGGTGGAAGTCGAAGAAAAAATTAAATACAAGTTGGGTTAAGGCTGAAGCAAGATGAGTCAACTAGAATTGAAATACTCAAATTCGAAATTTGTCTTAGTTGATTCAACCAAAAATATGTTTGCCAGTCGAATGAGGAAGAAAATACGAAAAAGGGTGAGACAAAATCAAATATTTAGTGACTAACAACTGAGAGGGAATCGATTTTAATATAACCACCAGGTAAAATGTTTACAAGTTGAGTTTAAATAATCACCATCAAAGGATATATGTGGAGGTCGATTTAGGCATTCATGAAAAGGTAATATGTACTGAAGTTGATCTAGAATCCAACAACAAAAGGAAAATACAAGAAAGTTTCCTTCAAAGAACCGTCTATATCGGCCACCTCACACACTTTCTGGGGAAATTTTTGGTGTGTCGTCTAATTGGGCATGTTCGGCAAAAAACCCATGTTGTAGAATTTTAAAATCTGTTTCCATCACTCCAGAATATTCATACGAAAATCGATGTATAAGTTGGTGTACAAAAATTAATTAATGAAAGTAACCATTTGTGTTCATTAAATGAAGGGGTGCAATGTTTCATTCCAAAATGACACATTGTTTCATGGCACCCTTTGGAGGACTATATAAGTAAATGAATATGAAGGGAAGAGAATCTCTTGGTGGACACACACACACACACATATATAATGGATTGAATGAAAGTTCATTCTATCAGGTTGGTGCATGTTTACAAGCTGACTCTTGTCATGAGGATTGGATTCCTCACATCTCAGTTGGATATGAGATCAACAAGTTGGGTCTTGTTATGAAGGTTTGGTTCCTCATTTCTCAGTTGGATCTGAGAACTACAAGTTGGGTCTTGTATCAGAGAGTTGGATCTCTCATATTAAGTTGAAGTTGAAGATATTAAAGGATTGATTTTATTTGTATTCATTCAAGTTAAATAAATAAAAGAATGACATTTTATCTACTTCATACAATTTTTGTTATACATGTTTATGAATAATTAATTGAGTTGCATATATATTATTCAGTTAATTTAATTAATCTATAAAAGTGTGAAAAGTAGTCAAAAGCTTTATACACTGATTCAGCCCCCCTCTCAGTGTCAGTGTGTGTTTCAACACACTTGTCTGTTTGTACATTCTTCAAGATTAGAATGTTTTCATTGGCCATTTATATCCTGGTAACAAGTGTAAAAGGTTATGGTTTTCTTAATTTTGTATTCTTAGAAATCAATGTTTGACATGACCTATATTATTTACGATGGAACACTTATCTACATGTGTGTTCTTCAAGATTTAACTATTGTCCTTAGTTATTTACAATCTGGTAAGTGACACAGAGGGTTAAATTTCTCTGGAGAAACTAGACCTATACTATAAACATCACCTAGAGCTTTACCTAGACCATGACCTAGACCCCCCTAACTCCATCTAACCCTAGTCATAACCTATACTTGACCCTTAACCCCCTACACACTCGATCCTATGATATAGAAGGTTTCCACAACCTCTTTGTTGAAAGTAATTCAATGCTTTGGCGAAGTTCCATGAATATGATTCCAGAGGCATATTCACAATTTGGTTCGTACAATTAATATGATTGGACTGATGAGGTTTGTGCTTCCATCCTTCCAGTTAAAAATATGGAGCAAACACCTCACGTAAGTTTACACTTGTACTCCAATTTATTTAATTATTTAATAAACATGTTGTGTATTTTTTTTCGCACAAGTGAACCGGTTTCGATCGCACAAGCGACCAATATATACATACATTTCTCTCCACAAAATTCAATGATGCATTACATAGGATGGTGGACCTAGACCTAGACCTATACCTAGACCATAGACTATGACCTATACCATAGAATATGACCTAGACCATAGACCATGACCTATACCTATATGATGATCATGATGTAGACCATAACTTAGACCTAGATCTAGACCTATACCATGACCTAGACCATGATATAGACCTAGAGATAGATGTATACCATGAACTAGACCTATACCATGAACATGAACATGACCATTAACTAGACCATGAACTTGACCTAGAAAATGACCTAGAGCTTGACTTAGACCATGACCTAGACCCCCTAGCTCCATCTAAGCCTAGGTGCTAGCGAGAAAACCCCCCCTATGACTACACTAGGGTTCAGAATGTAGGAAGATCAATTAACCATTTAAAAGTCAACTACTTCTCTAACTATCCCAAACATACCAAAACTCATACAAGAAAAACAAAGATGAGGGAGATCGGGTAACTATACCTCTACTCCACGTCCGATGATGATCCCCTCGCGCTTGTAAAATTTGATGACTGCACGCCTCATCCTAGGGATGGACTGCATCCAAATGTTGACAAACAAAAAATGACAAGCATGCTATTCCATATACAAATTAGGTTTATATGTTATAATGTCAAAACATAAACCAATAAAAGAATTCAATACACCATTATTTGGGACAGGAAAAACAATTATTTTATTAATAACTCAATGATTATACCTTTTACAATCAAAGTCGGCTACTTCTCCACGAACCTGGTCAAGGCTCCTCTTCACCAAGCTCCAAGTGCACCTTTGTATGGCTTCTCTTCTCAACCTTTTGATCTCTTCTTAGGAAGTGAATGGATTTTGGTGGAGGAAAAAGGGATAATTGGGGAATGCAGAGGCAATTCTCATAAAAGGGATGCAATGACTTGGGAAAGGAGCGGATGTGAAACGGGAAGAGTTTCACTGTTATTATGTCTAGATGTAAAATGGGACCCCAAAACCTCCTTTTATATGGGAAAAGGATGGTTATTCGGTTGGGTGACGAGCTATAGGTGGTGGATTAGTTGGGAAACTACCCAATATCCCGTAATCTCAACGAATTCCTTGCAACTTTTTATTTTTTGCAACTTTTGCAAGTATATGTGGGTTGTATTGGTTCAACATGCGTATGTATGCAAGTTGTAGTGGTGAAACAAGCATATGTACATGTTTAGCAGTGGTGCAGAGCGTGTACATCTTCAAAAAATTGGTTTTTTAGAAGAGCAACTCAACAGTGCTTTGGAAAAAAATGCAAGAGGGCCAAAATCCAGGTATGCATATGTTGAGAAATTTAGGGTTATAACATATGCCCCCTAATGTGTGAGGTTAGAAGAGCATCTAATGGCCGAAATACATTACAAAATCTTCACCAATGTATGGAACGAGTGAGCCCAAGACCAGAGTTCGGGAGGTGCCATCTGCAAAATAATAATTGTCTCTCTGAGGCGGGCATACCCATGCTTGGGATTAAATAAATCATGGCTTCAAATCAAATACACTGTAGATCCATGTCATATAACTACATAAATTGTAGCTGCGAGCAATACACAATGGATCTACATCTCAAAATCAAAGATATACAAGTAGAGTATTCATCTTCAAGAAGACAATGACACCTGATGGCTAGAGATGCGATCTTCATAGCTCGAGCAACAACTTCAAGATCTTCAAAACTCGAGTAGGATTACAATGTGAGTGTATGACTTCACTACCAAGAGGTCTTCAACGGCTCGTCGAGAAAAGACAAGAGGATCTCAATGATTAGGCAGAGAACTTCGTTGATTTTGAATCAAGATTTGACTGGACTTTTAGCATGGTCGACCCATGAGGTCAAAAGAGAAACTAAAAAAAGGCCAACTCAGGTTGGGTGAAACTTCCCTTGGAAAAAAGTTTGAAAGATGATCAGACTCAGGCGGCATGATATTGACATAAGTTCATGATGCATAAGGCAACACAAATTCTCCATGTGTTTGAAAGAGTAACCAAACAGAGGAGGACACATCTCTATGTAGAGAAAACATATTTCTAAGGTCATACTAGATCCCAATGCTTGACGAACAAATGAAAGGATGTGCGTTTTCCAAGGGTGACTCCTTGTGCTACCAACAAAGAATATATTTTCCCATCCCCTCTTTTTGGGTTTTTTTATTTTTTTGTATTTTTCAATTTTTTAAAGAGCTTGAAAAAGAATAAAAGAATGCTACGTTACAAATGAGGAACAAGTGTCACAAGAATGCATACTAGTTCCAAGCACCAGGAACACACTAATTCTCAGAGCAAGGAGACATGTGCAGGAAAAGGACACTCGGGGAAAATTCCTCCATGGGTCAAGACGTCAAGTTGCAGAGGCAAAGTGCTACAAGGCTTTCATATAAGGCATGCTTCAAAGGTTCAATTGAGAGCAACATGGAGTCGACATTTGGCCAAAGGCACAAAGATGCAAATGTGATTAACAAGAAACAATGAAACCCACTTCAATGTGTTTTTAACGAGCCGAAAGAAGGTAATCTCGGTAGTTTTTCCACATTTAGAGAGTCTAAAAAAACGTAAAAGAAGACTCCAAGGGGCACCTTTTATAGAGATAGTCTAGTCAGTTGAAAAAAGGGGTAATCGAACACCGAAAATACATCTATTCAAAACCATTTTAACGATTGTGACAAAGACAAGATCACTTGACAATCTTTTCAATTTTAAGGAGTCTGAAAAGAGATTAACTATGGACTCACAACCTTTTTTTTTTATTTTAGTCTCCTTAGCTAGAAAAATTATAAAATTTACTGAGGAGAACTCTCCCGGCGAGACGAATCTCCCTAGGCGTACCTTTTTCCTCCATAATATATAGGTAGGAAAAAGAGGTAAACTCATGCCAGTAGATGTTCTTCTGTACCAATTTAATGAGTGTGAAGGAAAAATGTCACTCGACGATATTTTCAATTTTAGGGAGTCTCAAAAGATCTTAACAATGGACTCCGTAGGGATTCATTTTTCATAAGTAATCTCCAAGGCCCAAAAAAGGTGATAAAACAAAACCAAAGAGAATGTTCCTTTTTCATAAATTTAGTCCCTCGGGCCTGAAAAAGGGTTAAACTTATGCTTGAGAATACTCTTCTAGCGAACTGAGGTTCCTAGAGTATACCTTTATTCGTACAATTGACCATATGGACAGAAAAAGGGGTAAACTACTATCGGACAGGCATGCCTTCAAATTTGATTTTGGCGAGCGTGAAGGGAAAAAAGATCGCTTGACAATATTTTCATGTTTAGAGAGTATGAAAAGGGATTAAAGAAGACTCTAGGGGGTTATGTCTCATGCATACTACCGGTTCAGGTAGAGCCCACTACTAGGCTCAGACCAAGAGTCTCTTCGATAGTCAACTTGGAAAGTCTCCCAAAAGGGAAGAAAACACAAACCATGGTGTAAGTCTTCCCACGGTATAGAAATCGTAGTGATGGACTCAAGGATAGATTCATCCGAAGGAAATTCAAAATATGAGAAATCACGCAAACGAGGAGGGTCGACAGTCCCGAAGGGAGAAGTAATACTAACCATATTCCATATGATGATGGATGTTTTGGCCAAGACCAACAAAGTCTATCAACAAAGAATCACAAGCATGAGGATCTACAAACAGTGATATCAAACTCAAAAGGAGACTGAAGATCACTTGGAACAAGAGGAGGAAGCGAGGGCTTCCATGCCCTTATTGGATAAACCAATGAATCAATTGTTGATACCAAGTCTTGAGAAGGAAAACATGATTGCACAAGTTCCTTCTTAGAAGCAATTGAACACCGAGGATAAGACGCCACATAATTAACCCATGGCATGGTAGAGTCTACACGGACACTAGGAACATATAAAGGGGAAGCCTGAAATAACGCATAATTAGGATGGTGATTATCAGATGCCAGCTGGTCGATAGTGATAATGCTTCCATTATGATGGAAATACATCACCTGAAAGAGCATAGACACCCCATCATTCATAGCATATACATAATCACGCCTGAGAAGCATATTAAAATCTAATGGGCCTTGCACCACTATAACATCGACAAGGACAATATTCCCACCTAATGAGATAGGAAACTAAGGAAGAATCCCCAAATATTCACTAGGACATCTGTCAAAAGCCAACAGCTCATGCGATGCAGACACAAGCTCTGGAGAACCCAAAGCTTTCCAAACCGAGGAGGATAAAATACTTGTAGAGTCTCCTTCATCCACAATGCGTCAATAAATGTTTGTTGAATTAACTTCAACCCTTATTTGAAAATGTGTACAAGAAGGAAAGCGAGGTTCAACAAGGTCATTCCAATCAAAGGAAACCATCCTAGGGCTTGGAGGGGGTGTGCTCGAAGTGAGCAGAATGCCTCCTTGTTCTGAAAGTACTGAACTGGAAATTCTAAAAACATAGTCGGTAGACACATCACTTTCCAAGAGAAGAGTGGGTTCAGTTGAATATTGCATCGGTGTGACCACTTTGGTAGACTCGACACTCTCCAAGATAAGAGTGGGATTAGTTGAAGAATGGATTGGCGTGACCACTTTATCAACCACTGACTGAATAGGCTACGAGACAACATGTTCTACATGCACATCACCCCACAAAATAGTATTAGGATCAGCCGAAGATTGCATCGACACAACCACTTCATCAACCAAAGGTTGAATATACTATGAGGAAACCTCAGAAGACTCAGAATCAGAAGATCTTGCAGACAGGGACCACAATATTTGTACCTCTGGAATGCTAGGGCATAGATGACTAAGGTGATCTCCCTTGAAAATATTACAAGGGAACTTAGGCTTACATCCTATCCGTCTATGTTTCTCAACTGAATCAATTCCCCCAACATGACTAACAGTGGCTTGTTTTTGATCTTCAACATGACTAGCAGAGGTTGGTTGTTGAACTCTAGTATGACTTGCAAGGACTAGGTTAATGCCCCCAGTATGAATTACAGAGGCTGGGTGTTGGTCTTCAACATGACTTGGAGAGGTTGTTGACCTATCTCCAACATGACTCACAGAGTTTGGTGATTTCTTCTTCCTATTCTTCCTCTTTCTATTTCATTTAGACTTTCGATTACTAGTAACTATACTTTCACCAGGGAAGGAAAAAGGAGGAGGAGAAGACTATTTCTACGAAGGAACATCAACATGATTCCCATGACATAAGGTTATTAACTGAGAAGCATGAAGATAATTCGAGACATTTGGAATGGTACCCAACCAAAACCGGTAGTCCCACATTCAACCCAAGAATGAACAAAGTGGCCATCAAAGGGACAACAACATTTATGAAGAAAGGAAAAGCACAAGAATCCCCTTGCGAAGGGGTTCCTTGGTTGGTATAGTTAGGAACTTTAGCCATGAAGATATTATTCACAGGTTCTCCCCTTGCGGGATCGTTCAAGTCTATAAAAGTCTCACACACTGACTTTGATGAACCAGTGTTATAAAAACAACGCCTATAAAGAGGCAGCTCCACGTTTCTAAGAAGAAGACTGAAAAGTAATCATGACCGAAAGAGTGGGAGGTCTACCACCTTAGGTTAGAGACCCAAATAAATGTTTGAATAACTCACTATGGAAAACTAGGGAGCACAGAGCACACACTAAAAATTCTTAAAGGAAAATCAAGCAGACAACTATCTAGTAGGAAGGACAATTACGCTAGTCAACATTACAGAAACTAACCGGTGCAAGTGCAACTAAAACATGGAAGCACCCTCTAGGTATACTCTGCAAAGTGTTTCCCGACGCCTTCCCTAGGTACCATGGTATACCCCCGTAGCCACCCATGTAAGTCCCTAAAATATGGGAAACTAAGTTTCCATCTCGCAAACAGTCACCAGGAGGGTACAGTCGATAGTCAGGTGGAGCGCAATGAGAAGGATAATAAGTCTGAAACCTATCGAGGGTATCGAAAGAAATTGGTATGGAAGACAACAAAGGATCTTGAATGGATTCGGGGTCCATGAAGATCCATAGGAAAATGAAGTCGGTAATACTCCAAAGACAGATCCTCAATATGTGTTCCCCACTACGTTCAGTCCGAATTTGGAGGGGTTACCTCTACAGCCTTTCCTCACACGACCTCATGTTTAGCCCCTGTGTTAGAGGGGGGTCCTGAATAACTTTTACATCACTGAAATTTAACACTCCCTATCTCTGACTCTAATGTTTGATTAACGACCTTGAAGAGTTTCGTCTTCAACCTAATTCAAGGCCCTGACCCTAAACTAGTTGGTTGACCTTACAAACATAAAAAGTCTAATTGATTTTATATTTAGCGTTCGTTTTAATGGATTGATAAAAATTCTAATTGATTTAATCTTTAGCGTTCGTTCAAATAACAATGCAAAAAAAATGTGAAGAAAGAAAGAGACCTGAACAAATAGTTTTTTTTTTATATATATTTTCTTCCAATCAAAGGAGAACTAACAAAAGATTCTAAAAGAAACTGATGAATCCAAGATAAAAATAAGCTAAAAATGATAGGAAACACAAGAAGACTAAGAAATAAGTAAACTAAAACCTAAACCCAGGCTATGACTGTAAAAACAAAGACTCTGAACTATGTCAAGAAACCCTGAGATGTATAAACCTCAATCAGGAAAGAGGTTGGCTGCCTCTTTTTCAAAAACATTCATGAACCAGAGATGTTATTGTTGCTTTAGACCTGTGTATGTATGCGGGATGTTTATTGATCAGAGTGCGTATGTACGCAGGATGACCCAAAGCATGACACGCACACCTATGTATCTCTTAAAAAAAATAAAGAAACAATCAATCTTATAGGGTAAGGAGAACTGGTATGGCACCTGAAGGTGACCAGAATCCGTTAAAAGACTCAGAAGACTCAACAGAAACTTGAAAGAAAAAAAAACAATCAAACAACCTGAAAATACCCTAAAACCCTAGAGGCTTCCCTAGTATGGTCGCCAGTTCTGCTAACGAGAAAATATCCCTTATGACTACACTAGGGTTTAGAATGTAGGAAGATCAATTAACCGTCTCAAATTCAACTACTTCTCTAACTACCCCAAACATACCAAAACTCATACAAGAAAAGCAAAGATGAAGGAGATCGAGTAACTATACCTCTACTATGCGTCTGATGATGATCCCCTCGCTCTTGTAAGATTTGTTGACTGCACTTCTCCTCCCAGGGTTGACCTGCATCTAAATATTAACAAACAACAAACGAAAAGAATGCTATTCCTTATACAAATTAGGGTTAGATGTTATAATGTAAAAACATAAACCAATAAAAGCATTAAATACACCATGATTCGAGATAGGAAAAATAGTTCTTTTATTAATAACTCAATGATTATACATTTTACAATCAAAGTCGGATATTGCTCCATGAACCTGGTCTGGGATCCTCTTCACCAAGCTCCAAGTGCACCTTTGTATGGATTCTCCTATCAACCTTTTGATCTCTTTCTATGGAAGTGAATGGGTTCTGATGGAGGAAGAAGGGATAATTAGGGAATGCAAAGACAATTCTCACAAAAGGGATGCAATGACTTGGGAAAGGAGGGGATGTGGAATGGGAAGAGTTTCATTGTTCTTATGTCTAGATGTAAAATGAGACCCCAACACCTCCTTTTATATGGTAAAATGATGGTTATTCAGTTGGGTGATGGGCTATAGGCAGTGGATTAGTTGGGAAACTACTCAATAGCCCGTAATCTCAATGAATTCCTTGCAACTTTTTATTTTTTGCAATTGTTGCAAGTATATGTGGGTTGTAGTGGTGCAGCATGCGTATGTACGTGAGCTATAGTGCTGCATCAAGCGTATGTACAGTGGTGCAGGGTGCGTACATCTTAAAATTTTGGTTTTTTAGAAGAGTAACTCAGCAGTGCTTTGGCAAAAAATGTAAGAAAGAGGGCCAAAATCCAGGTATTCATATGTTGAGAAATTTAGGGTTATAGCACTAGGAATAACATATACTCTACCATTAACCCCCTCCACATCCAATCCCTAAGTGCACTATGATTATACCTCTTGTTTAATAATGATATTTTATGGATATGACCGTTCACCTATGGTTTAATCCATATCTACCCTTGTTCTCTCTTTACCTTTTGCATCTAACCCACAACCTTTGCACCCACATATTGGTGTTGTAACCATTCATCTATGCTTTAAAACACCTTAAATCCTAATCCCTTAGATCCTAGTTGTCCCCAAACCCCTATACATATTTATTCATAAATATGTTTAGTCCATAATAAATTCTATATCAGTTGCATTAAGAGTGTGCACGTGCTCTTGTGACTTGAAATCCTTGTGATTGTCACTCATCCTTGATCAGTAGGAATGCATGTGCATTCCAAGGATGTGCACACGCTATAGTGTGCACACGTTTTAGAAATGCACACACGTTCATGTTGGTAATTTTTGCATGCCAAACACACTCCTCTACCTCATATATCTCAACCCCAAAATTTGAACAAAAAAATAGCATGCATAGGCAAGTTTTCCTTATTTTAGTCTTCTTGTTTAACTCATAGACATTTTTTTTCCATTGCAAGACAATTGTGGGAAGAATTGGAAGACAAATTTGTCCAAGTGGAATTGGAATTATTGGTTGTGTCTTCTTGGAATTGGAAAACAATTTTTTCCAATTGGAATTGTTAGTTGTGTCTTATTGTGTAATACCAAGCATCGCCTACACATGCCTCTACCAAGCATGTACCACGATCACCAACATACCATCACAAGATATGTGTCTCAACCATGTACCAAAGCATGTACCAAACCATCAACCTGTACCATATTAAGCATCAACCATGTACCACAACTTGTACCATAACAAGTGCATCAACCATGCACCAAAACCTGTATCATGTACATCAATCATGTACCAATCCTTTATCAACCAAACCTGTAATGTACCATGTTCCAACACTACACCATGCATCAACAATGTACTTCAACCATATCACTCATGATATGTCTCAATAATTTCATACACCGTGTACCATAAGATATACCAAGCAAGTATTATAAATGGTGTACCTCAACCAAGTACCAATATCACCAAGAGTTTTATCTCATACATGTGCTACCATATACCTCAAACAACATGTCAATCATCCATAGACCATGTACCTCAAACATGTGCCATATCACTCATGATATTCCTCAAACAATTACCATAACGATGTGCCAATATATCCAAGATATGCACCCTCAATGAACCTCAACAAATATACCTGAACTAGCATGCATTATACATCCAATATGTGCCTCAAGAAATATACCAAAAATCATAATGTCATGCCTCAAGCATGTTCCACAATATCACCAAGATGCAACCTCATGACACATGGAATAACTTACCTTTACATTTGTAACTAACCTGGTGCCTCTGATCTTGATGCATAGACCTGTAGCTTTACCTCAGTCCTCAACAACCTAACACACATATTTCTTCACTTTTGTCTTGTCCTCGTGGGACAAAGATTTCCTGTCACATTGGGCCTCACATGATGAGCCCTAGGAAACCCGCAAGGATGCCTTGTTGGGCACTAGTTGTCTAACCTATGGGGATCATCCAGATTAGGGTTTTTCAAAAAATTGCACCCCTCCACCTCTGAAAATTTCTCTCTTCCTTCTCACTTTCTCCACTACCTCAGACTCAACCTCAGATTTTCCAATAAACCAAAATATTCTCACAATATATATATTCAATAGAATGCATGTGTGTCCTTGTGAATGACGTATTGAGGTGTATTTATACTTTTTCTAGGTAACCTCTTTCCTTAACTTTAGGGATTCTTAACTTTCTTGTAACAACCATGTTACCCTTTCATTAATTGACTTGTAACTAACTAGGAGCTTCTTAACCATTATTCGGGGCTTCCATCTTGATGAGGGCATATATCCCTAACTGTGAGGAACCATGTTTCGTACCACCTACTGTTGGAAACGACATGATGAGGACTATCCATCTATGAGTATGTTACCTAAAATTACACTGTCCTTCATGCCCTTATTTCTTGATCAACTTTGGGTTCCATAACCACACCTTCGAGGCTTCATGTAGACTTCATCAAATGCACCTATCATATCTGTTGACATCAACCATTCTTGTTGAAATCAATGAAAAATAACTCACCATAAATATCGATCACAACTCTGGGGTATCTCAAACACTCCAAACGTTGACATAAATGAAAAACAACTATCCAAACCAACTGTCCAACACAATTTATATCAATTGAAAATTCTAAAGTTAAATCATATAGTAAATGGGTCTCCTTCATCTATCATGTGTGGATGTGAAATTGATTATTCACTCGAGTAAATCTAATCACATAATGAAAACATCTGATGTGATAAAAATATAAGAACATTACTTAATGCATTGATTTTTCATGTATTAATATGACCAATAGATAACTAATAAATGTAATTTAAGAATGCCTGTTTGTAGAAAAATATACCCTAGATCTCTTAGTTGGCTTGCACCTCTCATACTATTGAAAATATGCATCATGGGAACAAATAACATACTACAATAAATCATGGTGGGGTGACAACCCAAGTATTGTATCATCCAAAAAATGCAAATCAANACATATTTATTCATAAATATGTTTAGTCCATAGTAAATTCTATATTTGTTGCATTAAGAGTGTGCACGCGCTCTTGTGACTTGAAATCCTTGTGATTGTCACTCATCCGTGCTCAATAGGAATGCATGCGTGTTCCAAGGATGTGCACACACTATAGTGTGCACACGTTTTAGGAACACACACATGTTCCTGTTGGGAATTTTTGCATGCCGAGCACACTCCTCTACCTCATATATCTCAACCCCAAAATTTGAACAAAAAAATAGCATGCACAGACAAGTTTTCCTTATTTTAGTCTTCTTGTTTAACTCATAGACATTTTTTTTCTATTGCAAGACAATTGTGGGAAGAATTGGAAGACAAATTTGTCCAAGTGGAATTGGAATTATTGGTTGTGTCTTCTTGGAATTGGAAAACAAAATTTTCCAATTGGAATTGTTAGTTGTGTCTTATTGTGTAATACCAAGAATCGCCTACACATGCCTATACCAAGAATGTACCACGATCACCAACATACCATCACAAGATATGTGTCTCAACCATGTACCAAAGCATGTACCAAACCATCAACCTATACCATACCAAGCATCAACCATGTACCACAACTTGTACCATAACAAGTGCATCAACCATGCACCAAAACCTGTATCATGTACATCAATCATGTACCAATCCTTTATCAACCAAACCTGTAATATACCATGTTCCAACACTACACCATGCATCAACAATGTATCTCAACCATATCACTCATGATATGTCTCAATAATTCCATACACCATGTACCATAAGATATACCAGGCAAGTATTATAAATGGTGTACCTCAACCAAGTACCAATATAACCAAGAGTTTTATCTCATACATGTGCTACCATATACCTAAAACAACATGTCAATCATCCATAGACAATGTACCTCAAACATGTGCCATATCACTCATGATATTCCTCAAACAATTACCATAACCATGTGCCAATATATCCAAGATATGCACCCTCAATGAACCTCAACAAATATCCCTGAACTAGCATGCATTATACATCCAATATGTGCCTCAAGGAATATACCAAAAATCACAATGTCATGCCTCAAGCATAGTCCACAATATCACTAAGATGCAACCTCATGACACATGGAATAACTTACCTTTACATTTGTAACTAACCTAGTGCCTCTAATCTTGATACATAGACCTGTAGCTGTACCTCAGTCCTCAACAACCTGACACACATATTTCTTCACTTTTGTCTTGTCCTCATGGGACAAATATTTCCTGTCACATTGGGCCTCACATGATGAGCCCTAGGAAACCCGCAAGGATGCCTTGTCGGGCACTAGTTGTCTGACCTACGGGGATCATCTAGATTAGGGTTTTTCAGAAAATTGCACCTCTCCACCTCCGAAAATTTCTCTCTTCCTTCACACTTTCTCCACTAGCTCAGACTCAACCTCAGATTTTCCAATAAACCAAAATATTCTCACAATATAGATATTCAATAGAATGCATGTGTGTCCTTGTGAATGACTTATTGAGGTGTATTTATACTTTTTCTAGGTAACCTCTTTCCTTAACTTCAGGGATTCTTAACTTTCTTGTAACAACCACATTACCCTTTCATTAATTGACTTGTAACTAACTAGGGGCTTCTTAACCATTATTCGGGGCTTCCATCTTGATGAGGGCATATATCCCTAACCATGATGAACCATGTTTCGTACCACCTACCGTTGGAAATGACATGATGAGGACTATCCATCTATGAGTATGTCACCTAAAATTACACTGTCCTTCATGCCCTTATTCCTTGATCAACTTTGGGTTCCATAGCCACACCTTCGGGGCTTTGTGTAGACTTCATCAAATGCACCCATCATATCTGTTGACATCAACCATTCTTGTTGAAATCAATGAAAAATAAATCACCATAAATATCGATCACAACTCTGGGGTATCTCAAACACTCCAAGAGTTGACATAAATGAAAAACAACTATCCAAACCAACTGTCCAACACAATTTATATCAATTCAAAATTCTAAAGTTCAATCATATAGTAAATGGGTCTCCTTCATCTATCATGTGTGGATGAGAAATTGATTATTCACTGGAGTAAATCTAATCACATAATGAAAACATCTGTTGTGATAAAAATATAAGAACATCGCTTAATGCATTGATTTTTCATGTATTGATATGACCAATTGATAACTAATAAATGTTATTTAAGCATGCCTGTTTGTAGAAAAATATACCCTAGATCTCTTAGTTGGCTTGCATCTCTCATACTATTGAAAATATGCATCATGGGAACAAATAACATACTACAATAAATCATGGTGGGGCGACAACCCAAGTATTGTATCATCCAAAAAATGCAAATCAAGATTTTTAGAAATAGATGGTGGTCTAGATATTTCCCTAGTGAAATCAACTAAAATACTACCCAATGTAGTGTGCATGGTGTCCGACATCACATCCTCACCTCAAATCCAAGAGGAGATGGGTTGTCTAACTCCTAAAAAAAAACAATAATCCTACATGTAAATGGTACCAATCTTGCA
>JZKD02S1362037.1:30670-65073 GCA_000966675.3 Picea glauca
AGAAACAAAGGAAGACAATCAGCTTCCCAGGAGGAGTAAAGAAAAAGGTGCCAGGACTGAATCTGTAGAACAAAGAAATAATGCACTCCCTGCTCAAGGAAATCATCAGCATGGAAGAAATTGACCTGTTCCAAGAAGACAACCATTTTCCAGGTACCAACATTTTTTCTAAGGATATTGTTTCGTTTGTTCTAACTTTGGTCATAAAGTTGTAAACTGTTCTTTAAAATTAAATTATGAGAAATCAAGACATTCAAGGTATAGATATCTGCCACAACAAAGAATGAGACAACCAAGTAACAAAACAACACAGACTGCAAATCACTTGATGGATGAGAAAAAGACATAGGTTACGCATAAAAATCGTTATGATCCTTTATTCAACGAACCAGAATGTTACATCTGTCATAACTATGGACATAAATCTGTTGACTATCGCTTAAGGAACTATGAACCAGATTTGAATTCCCCTACTGAAAATGTCAAGGTTTGGAAGAAGAAAGAAAGTGACAAGTGTGGATTAGTGTTGTCAGCTCAAAGACAAATGAAACCTTGGTATATAGACAGTGGATTCTCCAAACATATGACGGGAGACAAAGGTAAGTTTCTATCTCTAAGTGAAAGAAAATCAGGAAACGTAACCTTTGGAAATGATGCTCTAGGTAAAATAAAGGGTAAAGGGATGGTGAGTTTAAGTAATGGAAAAGGAAAAGCCCAAGATGTTCTTCTTGGAGATGGGCTGAAACATAATCTGCTCAGTGTAAGTCAAATGTGTGACAGAGGATGCGAAGTGGTGTTCACGTCCAAGGACTACAAGATAAAGTTTGCAAACTCAGGACAAGTGGTGGCCAAAGGCATAAGGACAGAAAATAAGATTTAGACACTTGTAGACTTGCAGGTCAAATACGCTGCACCGATCCCAATTCATTGTGATAACACTAGTGCCATCAGTGTGTCCAAGAATCCTGTATTTCACTCCAAGACCAAGCATATTCCCATAAAATATCATTTTCTGAGAGAGCAGGTCACCAATAAGATTGTTCAGGTCCATTACATTCCAACCAAAGAACAAATTGCAGACATCTTTACTAAACCCCTAGCCAAGACACCATTTGAATATCTCCAACAGAAGTTGGGTGTCATCCCGTCTCACACCTAAGAGAGTCCATCCTGTTAGGGGGAGTTTTGTATTGATTGAATATCTGATACCTCCTAAAAATACTGCAACAGCTTAGGGGGAGCATGTTTTCTTTGACATTGATGTCAAAGGGGGAGAAAAGGAGTGGTCCGGATAGGATGCTACAGTTGGAGGTCCAAACAGTTTAGCGCACTCGTTCAGGGTTTCCATCAATGCCAAAGGGGGAGATTGTTGGCATGTTTATAGGCATGTGTGATTGTCATTGATGGAAAGATCAGAGTATGCAACAATGGAAAAACAGGGACAACGTAAGCTTAGAAGAGATAGTGCAGAGGTGCACGAAGAGAGCAAGAGTGTGCTTGTTTATTTGATGGAAAACATGCAGACAAGGAAGATCAGCAGCGCAGGGATAATTGCATGGAAAGATCAAAAGCGTAAACTCCATTTCGGAGTTTCGGATATAGGGTATTGGAGGAGTCAAGGAAGCAACTCATGACAAGAATTCCGAAACGGCGAAATGCGAAACGCCGAAATCCTGAAAGAGGCACATCAACAAAGAGTTTTGCAGACCGGGAAATAACTCCATTTCGGAGTCTTGGATACCGGGAGTTGAAGTGTCAAAACACTTCACCACAGGAGTGTCGAAATGCCAAAACGATGAAATGCGAAACGCCAAAATCCTGAAATAGGCACATAAACAAAGAGTTTCGCAGACCAGGAAATAAATCCATTTCGGAGTTTCGGATACCGGGAGTTGGAAGAGTCAAGACTCTTCATCAACAAGAGTCCTGGAATCGCGAAATGCGAAACGTCGAAATCTTGGAAGGAGGAAAGTTTCGAATACCGGGAGTTGGAAGAGTCAAGACTCTTCATCATCAGGAGTCCCGGAATCGCAAAATGAGAAATGCTAAGATCCCGAAAGTAGGAGGATAGTTTCGGATACCGGGAGATGGAGGAATCAAGACCCGAGACTCTTCATCATAGGAGTCTCGAATTGCCGAAATGCGAAATTGCGAAATGCAGTTTTGAATAAGGATGTGGTCACAGCCGGTGGTCACATCGTCGAAGAGCTGTAGAGAAGAGCTCGAAGAGTTAAGCTCCTTTTTCGGAGTTTTGAGGATCACGACTTGGAGAGTCAAGATGCCTCGCAATAGGAACTCGTGACATGTGAAATCGCGAAGTGGCAAAAAGCGAAATGCAGAAATGATCGAAGCCAGTCCAGCTAAGCTCCTTGTTTTTTGAAGTTTCAGGGATCGCGATAATGAGTGTCAAGATAAATATTCACCACAGGAAGACCGAAAGGCCAAATGCCGAAATGCCGAAATATCGATATAGCCGGTGGTCACTGCTGGTGGTCGCGTAAGTGGAAGGAGCTAGCATAGCTAGGCTCCATTTCAAGGTTCGCTCTGTAACTGTTAGAAATCACTGATGGTTTCTGCCAGAGGACTCGAAGAGACTTCACTGCGATTGTCAGAGGAACTAAAGAGTCTCAAGGCATATGCCAGTGGAATGAAGATTGTTCATAGAGGCGATTAACAGATGGAAGAGCGTTGAAGCCTGTAACTACAACATAGGGGATGAGCTCGACTGTGACAGAAAAGACGAAGAGTCTCAGCTGCAAGATAGGCTAAGGAATCTCGACATAACACCCAGTGATGATGGACGCATGGGTGGAACAGCCAGAGAAGCTGAAGAGTTGCAATGATGATCAGGCAGAGCACTCGACAAGGTGAGAGCATGTAGAAACATTGTTGAGAGGGCATGCAGAAGATGCACAGAGACTATAAGAATGAAGAACAAAGAAGATATTTGGGGGGTTGCTGTTGTTGAGAGTGATTCAGGCGAGTAGAAGGAGTGTGCAGCAACTGAAATACAAAGAAGAGGAATGGTGCATTGAATGGACATGGAGCACAGAGCATAAAATGCAGAAGCATAGAAAGCGCAAGGTATGTGTGCAGCAAGACAGTGAGACAGTAAAGGAAGGCTGAGATGCTCTTATAGAGAAAAACAGAAGATTAGAAATCGCAAGAAGATGCAGACAGAGAGACACTGATACAGGAGAGTAGAGAAGAATAGCAGAACAGTGATAATCCTGGTAAGCCAATGATAAATATTGTATCACTGTGATAAATTAATATATAACAAACTTTATAATTCAGGGTGGAAGGGTGGTGCAAGGGAGAACTGTTGTTCTTTGATATACAGGTTGGTGCCTGTGTGACTGGAAGTTGGTGCTTCCATCCAGTTGGTGCTGGAACATATAGGGAGTTGTTGCTTCCTTATAGTGGGTGCTAGAGAAACCAGGGAGTTGGTGCTTCCTTCTAGTAGGTGCTAGAGAAAACAGAGAGTTGGTGCTCTCAACAAGTTGCAGCTTGCAAAACAGAGGTTGTAGCCTCATTATGAGTTGGTGATCATAAGTATGATAATGTACAGAATGTAAAGTATACTTATCATATAAAGAAGAAGAGGTTTTTTGATGCAGGAGCATCTTTCCACGTCAGCCAGCCACGCCAGCGAATTCAAGTCGCGTGATGAAGAGAGAGGCGTAGTCCTCATTTAAAATCTGAATTGAATGTAATTAAATGTTAAGTTGTTGAGCTGTGAATCTGTGCCTTTGCGTAGGTTGTAGATAAGATCGACATTTAATGAGTTGTATGGCTGAGATCTAGATCTGGATGCTGGACTAGACAACCCATTCAATGTAATTGAATAGGGTAGGTAGGTTGGAGGGAAGAGTTCGAAGAGCCCCCTCAGGTAAAAGAGATTTTGTATCTCATTTTGAAGTAGTTGTAGTTGAAGTTAGGATAGAAGAGAATCTGCGAGTAGAGAGCAGAAGAGAAAGAGCTGAGACCTTGTTACAGGCCGTGCTCATGAACACCTTGTAAATACAGGCATTTGCCATTTTAGTATAAACAGAAGCAGTTTTTTCTGCATTTATTTCTGTGTTATGGGGATGTCTGTGAGTGTTATTTATATATGCTATAGATGTATACTATAGGTTTGCATTTGCAGGAGTTACTTGATTCCAGGTGAAGGTCTTTGAGGCTTCATACCAGGAGGGTGTGACAGAACGTTGCGGGTTCTAATAGCCGTGCACAGAGGTTGCACTTATTAATTATGTGGGTTCAGACAAAGACGTCTTGCGGCACAAGAACTGGAGTCAACAACTCAAGAGAGAGACCTCAAGGTTGTTGAACACCTTGGAGGCAAGGCTGTGTCGGAGAAGACACAGTTGCAGACAGAAGCTCTGAGGAGATCTGTAGAGCTCTACCAAGTGGGCATTGAGCATATGCACAGTGGTGCATTGAGCAGAACTCTACTGTGAGTTCTTAAGAAGGACCAGAATCACTAAGGATTTTGAGGAGCTCTGCCAAGTGTTCATTGAGCAGGTGCAAGGAGTGCACAGAGGAAGAACTCTGCTGTGAGTTCAGGAAGAAACAGAATCACTGAGGATTCTGAGAGCTCTTCCAGGTGGGCATTAAGAGGGTGCATAGGTGCACAGAAGGGAAGAACTGTTGAACGTTCTGGGAGAAGATACTCTACCAGGTGGGCATTTGAGTCAATGTGCAGACAGGCACAGAGGAGAGAAGAGAACTCTTTGAGTTCTGTATTCTGGAGGAAGAATCCACTGAGGGATCTTCACAGGGTTTTTGAACACCCTGAAAGGCTCAGCAAGAAGTTGCTTGAGTAGAAGGATAGCCAGGAGGGCATTATATTCTCCATCTGTGGGAGAAGGAAGAAGGATAAAATCCCTTAGGGGTCTGAGCATGTGAGAAGCTCAGGAGAGGCAGCACCGTGTGTGCGTAAAGACTCTGCAGAGGCGTAGGATTCATAGAGTCCCTTGAGGATTCGGGCGAGAAGCTCAGGAGGACGAGTGCTTTCAGGCATAGAGCATAGCTGCAAGGAGTGAAGAAGTTGAAGAACTCTTTGGAGGAGTTCAGAGTTCCCAGAAGCTCAGGAGGAACAGTGCTATCGAAGACTGCAAGGTGAGTAATCGAATTCGTAGAGCTCGCAGAGAAAAGAGGACAAAGGTTGAGGCCTTTGACTTTTGAAATTCTCCCAAGGTTGGAAGAAAGTGTGCAAGCTCAGGAGGGAGCACAGCAGCCGTCAGATCGTCGGGAGGAAGAGATCTGGATCATTGGTTTCTACGTCCAGGGAGCGTCAGGAGAAGCGCACATAAGGGGAGATTGTGGACCATCGGATGTTCACACAGATACCCGCCAGCCGTTGGATCGACAGAGAGTCACGCGTGGTTTAACACTTAGCGCAGAGAAGCGGGTGTGAAAGTCCCGAAAGGCATTTGGTGCATCGGGATATCGGCATTCGGGATATCGGAGGTCCTGAGGTCGAGGAAGTCGGGACATTTCAAGTCTCAAATTAGCGGGAAGGATCTGAGCCGTCCGTTTGTAGAGACACGTGGAGGAGATCGAGCGACCCGTTGGTATATCAGCTACCGGTGTTTTGAGTTGACAGAGGATTCTATCATCGAGGTATCAGAAACTCTGAAATCGCAAGATCGGATCTGGATCGTCCATCTTGAGAAAACACGTGGCAGAGATCCAGATTATCGGGGAAAGTCCCGATAGGAAGCCAAATCGAAGCATCAGGGTTCGACGGATCGCGGATCCTGAGGGTAAGACTTCCGGAGCATCAGAAGTCATGAAAGCGCGAGATTGGACCAGGGGCGTCCATCTGTTGGGGATGCGTGATGGAGATCCGGGCACTGGAATCGCGCAGAGGTGAAAGTTTTGTTGTGGGACCTAGCTGACGTCATATCGGGGATCGGGATATCGAGAATCCTGTAGGAAAAGCGTTTATGCATTTCGGCATTGCGATGTCCGAAACCCCGACAAGGAGGGAAGCGCCATCTTGAGGCCAACTGTCAGCATATCGGAGAATCGGGATTCGAGAGATCGGCAGTCCCGAGGGCAATTGCATTTTGGCATTGGAAACCCCAAAATCCTGATAGGAGGATATAAGGCTGCGGACATATGAGTGGAGGTCACATGGACCAGGGCATAGCCAGGAGGGGCTAAGGCCGGAAGTGAGGGCATCGATGAATCGGAGTTCGGGATTTTGAGAGGACAGGGACTCTCGACACCAGAAACCAAGAAACTCCGAAACCTGAAATTGAGTCGGGGAAGATCACGGTTAAGTGCAGAGGGCCGTGTGGATGAAATAAGGACCTGTGGATTGGGTTGTCAACTGAGATTCCAGAAGGGAGTCGAGAGAGTCGTGTAAGCTCAAAGGGGAATTTAGATCGATCTTGTGAGCAGGAGAGCGCGAGGTGGTGGTCGTGTGTTCTCTTACACATCAAGTGGTATCAGAGCCTGATTCTTGTCTGTATATTTTAGGTAAGGGAGGCACAAGAGGTAAAGAGCACTCTGATACACATCAAGTGGTATTAGAGCAGGGACTTCACTTGTATATTTTAGGTGAAGCGAGAAGGTAAAGGAAGACTGGGTTGTTGGAGACTCTGTAAGGATTTGTTTGCAGGTAGGAAACAGTCCATAAGCAGTTAGCAGGACTGTAGGATGAAGCTGGAAACACTCTTAGTGCGGAGTGACAGCAGCAGGTTTGCTAGGAGAGTAGACAGAGACAGCGCCATGGCTACTGAAGACCATAGGCATGCTGGGAGGAAGAGAAAGGCAGAAAAGCTTGCATAAATGGATAAAGAGCTCACTGAAATAAGGGCAGATATAGAAAATCTCGAACTGCGGATATGGAAGGATAAGAGGTTGAGATGGATGCGCAAATGGCCCATGAAGGAGCCGAAGGTAAAATGGTTAGTCAAGGAGTTGATGGTTAGAAGGCAGTGCAGGCTGTTGAGAGGATGGTTGAGGTATGCTGAAAACCTCAATGGACTTGAGGAAATGGTTCAGGTGTGTGAACCAGAGACTGGGAGAGGTCTCAGTGATGAAGATAATGAATTGGGATCAGCTGAGGATCTCTAGAACTGCCAGGAGGGCAGAAAGGAAATTCCAGTTTTCCAGGTGAGCAACGAGATGAGATCGCTGCGGGATCTCAGAGACTGTCATGAGGACAGCCAGGGAATTTCACATTGCCAGCTAGGTAATGATATGAGGTCGCTGCGGGATCTCAAAGACTGCCAGGAGGGCAGCAAAAGCATCCCATATTGCCAGGTGGGCAGGGATGAGCAGGTGAGTTTTGATCAGCCCGAGGAGCCGACAGAGCAGATGAGACCATCGGAGGGTCTCATAAATTCAGAGATGAGTTTAAATCAACAGATGCAGCTGACCGAAGAGGAAGATCAGGATAATATTCTGATGATTTGGGGAATTGGAGTATTCCTACCATTTGCCCAGGAGGAGGCATAAATGTGTGTTGCAGGTGTAGCAACAATAGAAGAACAGTCAGCTGAGACTGTCAGGAAAGAAGGATTGGAGCATACTTTAGAAGCTGCCCAAGAAGACGAAGAAGAAAATGAGAATTCGGAGGAGTGTCTCAATGCATTCAACCAGGAAGCTGAAGCTGTAGCACTGAAGATGAAAGCAGAAGCAGATGGAGAGGATGATGAGCATTCTGAGGAGTGGCTCAACATTTTCAGCCAGGAAGCTAAAAAGACTGCAACATGGGAGTTTGCAGCAGAAGAAGAAGAGGTAGATAGCATTTGTTTTGCTGATCTGTGGGAACAGATAGAAGCCCTGGAAGAGAGGGTGAAAGTGCAGAGCGTGCACATCCAACAGGTGAAGTTGGAAGCTGATGAAGAAGAAAGCATGGGAGATCATGATGATCTACCCACTTGCAGAAATTTTTTGCAGCTGGGGAGACTTCAAGAACAGGACCAACCACTGGAGAAGTTGGACGAAGTGATCGAGGAGATCAAAACGTTGATGATTCAGTCAGCAGAAACTGTCAGCAAGGAAAGGCTGGGCAGAGAGGAAGCAGCAGAAGCAGCAGCAGCAGCAACAGGGAAATGGAGCAGATGAACAGCTCCAGAGGATGATTTGGGATCCAGGATGATTTCAACGTAAGAGATGGGAAGCTCATGAGCAGGAGCTCATGAATTTTGCAGCTGAGGAGTATGATGCAGGAGAATCTCTCCATGTCAGCCAGCTAGCCAGCCAGCCACGCCAGTGAATTCAAGTCGCGTGATGAAGAGAGAGGCGTAGTCCTGATTTAAAATCTGAATTGAATGTAATTAAATGTTAAGATGTTGAGTTGTGAAGCCATGCCTTTGCGCAGGCTGTAGATAAGATTGACATTTAATGATTTGTATGGCTGAGATCTAGATCCGGATGCTGGACTAGACAACCCATTCAATGTAATTGAATAGGGTAGGTAGGTTGGAGGGAAGAGTTCGAAGAGCCCCCTTAGGTAAAAGAGATTTTGTATCTCATTTTGAAGTAGTTGTAGTTGAAGTTAGGATAGAAGAGAATCTGCGAGTAGAGAACAGAAGAGAAAGAGCCGAGACCTTGTTACAGGCCATGCTCAGGAACACCTTGTAAATACAAGCATTTGCCATTTTAATATAAACAGAAGCAGTTTTTCCTGCATGTATTTCTGTGTTATGAGGATGTCTGTGAGTGTTGTTTATATATGCTGTGGATGTATACTGTAGGTTTGCATTTGCAGGAGTTACTTGATTCCAGTTGAAGGTCTTTGAGGCTTCATACCAGGAGGGTGTGACAGAACGCTGCGGGTTTTGATTGCCGTGCACAGAGGTTGCACTTCTGAATTCTGCGGGTTCAAACAAAGACGTGCTGCGGCACAAGAACTGGAGTCAACAACTCAAGAGAGAGACCTCAAGGTTGTTGAACACCTTGGAGGCAAGGATGTGTGGGAGAAGACACAGTTGTAGACAGAAGCTTTGAGGAGTTCTGTAGAGCTCTGCCAAGTGGGCATTGAGCATATGCATAGTGGTGCATTGAGAAGAAATTTGCTGTGAGTTCTTAAGAAGGACCAGAATCACTAAGGATTCTGAGGGGCTCTGCCAAGTGGGCATTGAGCAGGTGCAAGGAGTGCATAGAGGAAGAACTCTGTTGTGAGTTCAGGAAGAAATAGAATCACTGAGGATTCTGAGAGCTCTGCCAGGTGGGCATTGAGCGGGTGCATAGGTGCACAAAAGGACAGAACTGCTGAACGTTCTGGGAGAAGATACTTTGTTGGGTGGGCATTTGAGTCAGTGTGCAGACAAGCACAGAGGAGAGAAGAGAACTCTTTGATTTGAGTATTCTGGAGGAAGAATCCACTGAGGGATCTTCACAGGGTTGTTGAACACCCTGAAAGGATCAGCAAGAAGTTGCTTGAGTAGAAGGATAGCCAGGAGGGCATTATATTCTCCATCTGTGGGAGAAGGAAGAAGGATAAAATCCCTTAGGGTTCTGAGCGTGTGAGAAGCTCACAAGAGGCAGCATCGTGTGTGCGTAAAGACTCTGCAGAGGTGTAGGAGTCATAGAGTCCCTTGAGGATTCAGGCGAGAAGCTCAGGAGGACGAGTGATTTCAGGCACAGAGCGTAGCTGCAAGGAGTGCAGAGGTTGAAGAACTCTTTGGAGGATTTCAGAGTTCCTAGAAGCTCAGGAGGAACAGCGCTATCGAAGAGTGTAAGGCGAGTACTCAAATTCGTGGAGCTCGCAGAGAAAAGAGGACAAAGGCTGAGACCTTTGACTTTTGAAATTATCTCAAGGTTGGAAGAAAGTGTGCAAGCTCAGGAGGGAGCACAGCAGCCGTCAGATCGACAGGAGGAAGAGATCTGGATCGTTGGTTTCTACATCCAGGGAGCGTCAGGAGAAGCACACAGAAGGGGAGATTGTGGACCATTGGATGTTCACACAGATACCCATCAGCCATTGGATCGGTAGAGAGTCACGCGTGGTTTAACACTTAGCGCAGAGAAGCGGGTGTGAAAGTCCCGAAAGGCATTTGGTGCATCGGGATATCGACATTCGGGATATCAGAGGTCCTGAGGTCGAGGAAGTCAGGACATTTCAAGTCTCGAATTAGCGGGAAGGATCTGAGTCGTTCGTTTGTAGAGACACGTGGCGGAGATCTAGCGACCCGTCGGTATATCGGCTACCGGGGTTTTGAGTTGACAGAAGATTCTGTCATCGGGGTAATAGAAACTCCGAAATCACGAGATCGGATCTGGACCGTCCATCTTGAGGAAACAAGTGGCGGAGATCTAGATTATTGGGGAAAGTCCCGATAGGAAGCCAAATCGGAGCATCGGGGTTCGACGGATCGCGGATCCTGAGGGTAAGACTTCCGGAGCATCAGAAGTCGCGAAAGCGCAATATTGGACCAGGGTCGTCCATCTGTTGGGGACGCGTGACCGAGATCCAGGCACTAGAATCGTGCAGAGGTGAAAGTTCTGTTGTGGGATCTAGCTGATGTCATATCGGGGATTGGGATATCGGGAATCCCGTAGGCAAAGCGTTTATGCATTTCAGCATTGCGATGTCTGAAACCCCGACAAGGAGGGAAGCGCCATCGTGCGGCCAGTTGTCAGCATATTGGAGAATCGAGATTCGAGAGATCGGCAGTCCCGAGGGAAATTGCATTTTGGCATTGGAAACCCCGAAATCCTGATAGGAGGATATAAGGCTGCGGTCTTATGAGTAAAGGTCACATGGACCAGGGCATAGCCAGGATGGGCTAAGGCCGGAAGGGAGCGCATCGGCGAATCAGAGTTTGGGATTTCGAGAGGACAGGGACTCTCGACACCAGAAACCAAGAAACTCTGAAACCTGAAATTGAGTCGGGGAAGATCACGATTAAGTGCAAAGGGCCGTGTGGATGAAATAAGGACCTGTGGATCGGGTTGTCAACTGAGATTCCAGAAGGGAGTCGAGAGAGCCGTGTAAGCTCAAAGGGGAATTTAGATCAATCCTGTGAGAAGGAAAGCGCGAGGTGGTGGTCGCGTGTTCTCTACCTGCATCATTTTTACCCTTAATGGGTTTCCTCAGGAAATATTTGTCTCTGTGTATCTCATATGTGTGAATGATGTTGAATGTTCTATTGCTTACTTCCTTGCATTACTGTGATTGTATTTAAGTGCTCTATAGAGAGTTTAAAATAAGCATAATTGTTTAAGCATGGTAACAACTGATTCACCCCCCCCCTCTCAGTTGTCCAACAGGTCAGACAAAAGAGGGGAAGGCCCCATTTACAACGACAATGCTTGCATCGTGGAAAATGATGTGGCGTATCAATGGGGAGAAATTTACTAGATGTTACATCGAGATTCCTATCCCAAGGTATCAAATGTTGATCGATATTTGGGTGTCTACCACACTCTAAGAAGGTCTCGAATTTATTAGATAGTTGCACATCTCGAAGTGTTCCCGTGTGCAGAGGTTATTTCTTGGATCATCCATCGAATTGACATTGACAATAGGCTGATAAAAGATACTGAAGGGAAATCTATTGCATCGTTCCAGGCCTCAACTATACATGCATGTTATAAGCTTCCTACTGAAGAGATTCAACTCACAAATGAATGGATGTTGAAATGTCCTCTAGATTGCAGAGAAACAATTAAGAATTAGTGGGTTTGAAGTGTAATTTTTAGATCAAGATTCGAAGATTATCCCACAAAAATGCTTAGAGCCCCTTACAGATATGTTGTAGCTCTTATGTGCAGGCTTTATGGAGAAGAAGACACTTCAACATTCAAGGAATCTTGGGTTCCCTTGCTATACACTATCACAACTACTGGTTATATATTTAACTGGACGACTATCCTCTCAGCCAACCTTGAAAACTCCATATCAGTAGTAAGACATGCAGTGTCGGGGAAACATCTGCATTTCCACCTGTCATCCTACCTATTGGATATGGTCTTCCAAGCACATACTTACCCAAGAATGGGTTGGAGATGGAAAAAGAGTGACCTCCCTATTCATGTCTATTGTCAAGACTTGTGGGAGCATAAATATCGAGTGCCCTATCAAAAGATTTGCGACCACTTCTTAATTTCGTTGTTCTAATTGTTATTATGCGCCCAAGCACCATGCATGTCAGAGAAAGCAATGGAAGCTATCAGACAAATCAACGATTGGTTTGTACTTGAGAATAAGACTTATATCAATATCTACGGATCAACCAAACCTTCACACGTACTTCCCAAATTTGTGCTTGACAAACTGGTGTTGCAGGAGGTAGCATACCACACCCTTGTACATGGGGTTGGGGCATGCCTTTCCAAATATAAGAAACTTCTGTGACCACCACTACCATTCTATGTGGGATCATACAGTTTCAAGAACTCAAAGGAGGCACATGCTAAGGCAGAGGCTTTGGCAACATTCCATTTCGGGGAAGGAATATTCCATAGATATGATCTTCGAAAGGTTGTCAGCCAACACTGTAAAATTTGCAAGTATAAGTGGCCTTATGAATCTGAAACATGGAGAGATGAGGATATATACAAAAAGACACATAATTATGATGAGGTTATCTTAATAAGGGGAGACATCTCTACGACTAAACAAAACTCAAAGGCCAAGCAAGAAAAAGAAGCTAAAGAAGTAGAAGCCAAGGCAAAAGATGAAGAAGAAGTTGTAGCTAAAGAAACAACAGAAAAAGAAAGATTGGAGAAGGATCATGAAGCACTCTGGAAAAAGAAAGCTGAAGAAGAAGTTGTAGCTAAAGCAATAGAAAAAAAAGAAAGGTTAGAGAAGGAGCCTGAAGTGCTCCGTCATAAGAAATCTAAAGAAGAAGTTGCATCTAAAGCAACAACTAAAAAAGAAAGGTTGGAGAAGGACGTTGAAGCACTTCGGCATAAGGAAGCAGCAGAAGAAGTAATTGCAATAACAGAAGCGGAGAAAAAGAGGAAAGGAGAAGAGGAACAAGAGAAAAGAAGACTTCGAGAAGAACAAGAAGCAAAGCTCAAACAAGAAGAAGAAGAAAGGAAAAAGAAAGAGGAGGAAAAGAAAGCACAAGAGGAAATTGATGACACTGATCCCATGGATACCAACCTACCTGAGGCTTCTAGCATACCATTGACTGGAGGCAATTTCCCTCTAGGAGAACTAGGGTTGGGGGGATTAACGTCCTTCAAAGCTAGCAGAGTGGCATACCTAGACTCTTTCATATTTGACAGGGCCCAGGGCAAGATTGTACATCAAACTGTAAGAACATTTCCCATTTCAGGTGTTCAACCAGTTACAGTAACCATAGAAATAAAAATAGTCACAGACACTAGCGAGGATCCTATAGCTATGGCCTCTGCTAGTGTAGCATTTACAATGGCCACGAAGAAAAATATCAGAGACTATATCAAAGAAATAAGAGAATACAAGGCTCGAAACGCAGCCCTGGAGGAAGAAAATACATGTTATAAACATGAAAGGAACAGTGTCACAAAGCACAAAGCATGTGCTAATGAAGTATACAAACAATTCTGTGATATGGCAAAGCAAGTATATCCTTGTCTATAGGAATTCCAATACATAGCTACTCGAATTTTGTCATTATCTGACCAGGTTAAGAAGAAGAACATCGAGCTGACAGGAGTGTGCATCGCCATCGATGATCTAAATAGGTGGCCACAAGAACATCCAGATACACCTCCAGAAGTCCCAATGATGATCAAAGAGAAACATCGAATGAACTATACAACCATTGCAAGGGCCCAAAGCACTGGAATTAAGTTGGAGAAAGACATAGAATACTCCATTGGCACCTGCAAGCGGTTTTACTTGTTGGCAGATAAATTGATTGAAAAATGCAGGCTGCCCAAAATCGGGGATTTGGGAAATCCAAGGCCAACAGATAAAGTCTTTGCAGAATTAGAAGAGGCCATGAATGCTAGGGAAATCTCCATAAGCATAACTCAAAGAGTAACCCAAGGAACTTTAAAAGAACATATTGTTGAGCCAACAAGAGAACATCATATGTTAAATTTTTACTTTGCTACTTTGAAAAAAGATATGAAGACTGTAATTCAGAAAACAACCGATTATTCAATTACATTAGAAAGTTTTCCTTTTAGGATAATTGAAATGATCTCCTCTTATCATAAGATTTGGACTGTCTATCTACAAAATCAAGGCTAGGGAGGAAAATAAATTTCCAATTTTGCAATGTATTGTATAAAGTATTTTGCTAATGTATTATTAAGATGATTAGTTATATATCCAAGAGAACTCGACAAAAAGGGCTCTTACTTTTTGTAATTTTGGAGAACTACGTACTGAAATTTTGATGAAAAGAAGACCTCGGGGCCATTTTTGTAGGGGAAGTGAGTTAGCGTTGTGTGATGTACTCGTTGAACTGTTTCTAGTTTGTGTTTTTCCATCTTCACTACTGTAAATTTATATTATCCCTATGACAAAATATTCTTTTGTGAGTTTCCATGGATTTACTTAGACTTGAACCTACTATTTCTACATGGAGTGTCATTCCGCATGAGAAAACATTCTTATTGTAGTAGTTGATTATTTTGCCTTGTATTTACTAAGATAAATACATGATTATTTTTGTAGGTTTTTGTCTTGCTGTAGAAGCTGGATAAAAATCACAACTTTGAATAAGATGGCCATAGTACAGGTTTTTATTTTCTCTAAACAATTGATGTTTTGATTATTTATTTGTTTACTAGATAGATAACAAGGTCTTATTAGTGATGCAGTGTATTACATGAACTAAATATATCACTGCATAACTATTTCAGGAGGATTCAAATTATAGAGTTCTTAAAAAAAACAATGGGTGCAACTACTTTTATTGTTTGGCCAGTGAATGCAATTGTCTATGACATACCAAGTGTTCTACATTTAATCAACATAGAAAATAAGTACATTCTTGGGGACCCATAACATTGCATGTTGGCACACCACGTGGCTTTCGGTACAATCTTAGATCTGAATCCAAATTGGAAATAGATCGTTACCGAAAAAATTATGACATTGAATATCGTTATAAGAAGAATAAAAAAGTTGTTGAGACCACTGCCATTCGAAAAGAGGTTCAAAATGCGATACACTGTTTTTTTTAATGAAAAATTATTTTCAGATATTTTCATTAAATTATTCTTTATTGATGTATGCATTTTGTTTTCATGTTACAGGGGATGAAGTGTGCTCAAGAGTTGAGTGCAAATGATTTGGAACATGTGAGAAGACGCGTTTATGAATACAACGCTCAATCAAAGGAAAAACAAATCAACATTAAAAAAAAATGTTTGCAAGAAAATCATTAAGGACAAAAATTGGAGTATGCTACGTAAAATGTTTAATGAGTCACCACCCGTAAGAGCTATTCAATTTTTTATTTTTTTTTGTTGGATACGAATTCAATACTACATGGTATTTAATAAAATCATTTTTTTTTAGCATGTTTTTCTTGCAACAGAAAAATTTGTCTATCTCCTCCCAATGTAAAGAGGTTGATACCTTATCTATTGAAGAGTCACCTAGTGTACATTTTGTAAGATACAACATGTTTTGTTACATAATTCTACAAAATACTAAATGAAAACCCCTTTTATTCACATATTTTTTTATAATGGATGTATTTATTTGAATATATGTAGGGAAATATTGTATCTATTGATGATCCATGTTCATCATATATGGATGAAAGGGTGGATGAAGGTGTTAAATATGGGGAATGAATGAGTCAAATTCCTATTGTTGGGGAAAATGTTGAAACTCCTTTTAATTCACCAAAGTTTGATACTTCTACTGACCAAATTTCAAACCCATTATATGATAAGACACCAAACGTTGTTGTTGAAGAAAATTAGATATTTGATAGTATTGACACAATTCATTGTTTCGATAAAAGTTCAAATACTTTGTATGATAAGACACCAAACACCATCGCTAAAGAAAACGAGAAATTTCATACTGATGACACTATTCAGTGTTCCTATGGGCAATGCTCTTGGCCAATATTTGATATGACACCAGATAGTGTTCCCTTAGGCCCACCAACTTTTGATAGGACTCCCATGGGATTAGATGACCCATTTGATTTTTCAGTGAATTTGCATCCATCTTCTTATAAATGTGGTGAAGATCCAAGAAAAACTATCCTTGATGGGAAAGAACCAACTTTGTTTATTGAAGATGATCGCAGTGATGGAGAGGACATAACTATGGTAAGTCATGGAGAGGTAAAAAATGTGGTAAATGAGGGTGATATTAGAGAATCCTCTATGCTAGAAAAAAACAGATTTGCGCACAAATACACGCAACAGGGGTCGCAAAAGGACCTTTCTCACCCCAGATGGAGCAAAGGGTGGGAAATCCAATTGTTGTCACCCATCATTCTATTCACAATCTATTGCCCAAACAAAGAGGACACACACATGCACTATAAAGAAAAATAGGTTTGAACTCTTCTTGTCGATACTTTATAATATCTATCGAGTTTTTCACATTTAAATATATTGGTTTTTGTTGATGGATTATAATATCTATACTATGTTTAAAATGAAGTTATTTTTTTTGTATTCAAGTATGTTTTATGTTTCTTTGACAGGTAACACTTGCAACGACAGGTAACAAAAGAGGGGGCAAGATGCATATACAAGACAAGATTTAGTACAATGATGAAATTTTTGAGCTTTTGGATAAGGAAGCTCATATATACTTCTGTGTATTGAAGGGCATGATGCTTGGAATTCAATATACCTTAAAAAGAGTTGCAGAAGAGACACGATAAAGTTGGGATGAGAGATTTTCACTGCTTAAGAAGAATAAGAAGTGGCATGCAGAGGTTTATTAGTCATTTTGTAGAGCTTAACTTCGTCCTCCTGGGGAAATATCCATTAATCCTTGACCGAATTGATAGTTATTGTTTTGTGTCTTTTTGAAAATATCAATCTAATATTCTATATGCATGGCTCAACTATATTTTCTTTGGCATCACTATGTGGAACTTGTGAAAATTATTTGTATATATTAAAGTTTTCGCCATATAATCGCCGAGGGAACATTTTGTGAATTCCTTGCTAATGTTCTATATGCATGGCTCAACTATATTTTCTTTGGAATCATTATGTGGAACTTGTGAAAAATATTTGTTGATATTAAAGTTTTGGCCTTATAATTGCTGAGGGCACAATTTTTGCATTCCTTGCTAATGACCTTAAGGTGTTTTTTGCATTCCTTTCTAATCTTCAAACCATTGCACCCAACTAACCAAAAAAATGATTTTGGGTCCACTACAAAAATTTGGAATTCTCATAGGCCCGATCTCACCATTTCTCACCATGTTTATTACCTCTTAATCTGACATGGAGTTCAAACATGACATGCTTTACAATACTAAGAGCAGAATCAAGAAATTGTTTCTTCAAGTATCAAGTATGATTTCATAGGGCGCCTTTGAAGATGTCCTTTTGTCAAAACTGCTTCAACCCTAACTGTAGCAAGCCTTTTCTCCTGCTAGAAAATTGTGTTGCATAATAGAAGTCAATTGTGTAGCACATGCATTATTAGCATTGTTTGTGCACAAAATATTTTAATTGTATCTTCCATGTGCTCTTCATCGAAATGCTCTACCACATATTCACTAGATACCCTGTTTTCTAGCTCGAATTCTTGATAAAAAATCTCATCTGCTGCTAGGTGCTTTGCCACCTTTGCTTGAGATAGCATACATTATCACTCCACATTGATCAAAGAATCACATCCAAAAATAGAGAACACTTCTTAGGCACTCCCATAGTTTGTCACTACTGGATTGTTCTTTCGAGTCCCACTGACCTCTTTTTTTGGTCAATCGTGAACATTAATATAATTTTCTTATCCATCTTATTTAGGTCTGAAATAAAAAATGCATCTCATATATTATTCGGGTCATTTGTACTTTATTATAGGGGAAAAATAGTATTAAACTACGGGACATGAGAAACACTCATCTTTAATGCTAAAACTTTATACTGCAATCATGTGTAAAAGGTATAAAAACTGCATGTTCATATAAAAATAAATACAAGCTATAGTGGAGAGAATAATACATGTCATATATTACTAATAATGTTGCATGCTGCAGCTATACATCACAGGGGTAGCCCGAGGTAGGCTACATGTGCACACCTATATGTGTTGCACTCTTTTACCTATTTTATCATACATTACATCAGTTATAATACATTAAGGCTGTTACGGTGGTCTACTGTCTAACCACCTAACTAACCTTGGCATTGATTATTAACATAATCTTTAATGTCATGTTATATTACTATCATTTTATTACAAACATGGCCATTTAACACATAATATATTAATGTTAACATTGTCACTGGAGCTTGCTTTTTTCTCCAATATAAGGGAGATAGTTATCTGGATATGTTTGTTGTTTCTTTAGTTCTCAATATCCTAGCCTTTAGTTCTCAAGATAGCAGCCTCTATGGGGGTTGGCTACAGGATCATTTTACTGTATTGGTAATGGAAACATGGTATCATTAAGAGTATCTTAAGAATGTGTGTAGATTTAGATCAAGTGCGGGTTGACTCTGATGGGGGGAGTCATGGTATCTGAACCTGTCCTTATCATCCATGTCGGACACTTCTTGATGTCATCTCCTGTAGATCAATCTCTGTTTCAGCATTGAGTGTTGACTTCTTTTACTATAGCATTTTGCACCTTTTTGGGTACTCATACTTCTTAAGCTTTGTTAGCCTTATTAGTTATTAGCTAGATGTTTAGATGATATTTAGGAGCTTAGAATTTCTGATTTTAGCATCATTCTGGGAGTTTCTTTTGCACTCTCACATTGTAATTTATGATACTGGATGTATGTTATAGTCCCATTGACCTACTTTATTGGTCATTTGTTGGACATTAATAAAAGTATCTTAGCATATCTTATCTAAGAGTTTTATCCAGTTACGTAACTCTGTCCCTATATCTCCTGATGTATATATTTTTTTTCTATTAATGTATAATGGGTAAATGAAGTTAATCTGCTTGGTATTTAATTGCCCTTTTCTATAGCTTGTTCACTTCAGGGATCACTCTCTGCTTCCGTAATTGACATGGTTTGCTCCACAACAACAATTTGTATGCCTGGTCTGGAATGAGATGACAAGTGCAGCTCTGCCCAGTTCCATTTTGACAGATCACGTGTGCATCACGATGAAGTTGCCCTACCTTCATATATGAAGCATAATACTCCTGCATACAAATCTGACATTTATTACAAACATTATGTGTGTCTATATCAATCACAATGAGAAATATCTCTAAGCGCAGTTACTAAATTATTTGTGAGACATAGGCTTCTGTAAATGAAGCTCCTAAGGACAAGCACTCACTGATTAATGATAAAGTGGTATTTGTAAGACTGGTAGTCTCACCATACAGTTTTTCCCTTTAGTGTTATAATGGCTGGGTTGAGGAATGTTAATTGTATTGTGTCTTGGATTATTGGGATCATCTATTTGGAAATACACTTTCTTGGAAATGACTGTCTTTAGGCAATGTTTGATCACTGTTGCCTGGTTGCCTTTAATCTTGGAAGGATAATGCTCCTATGGAGGTTAGATGTTGCTCTAAATGTCTGTCAGTTTTATTGAATTCACATAAATATCTCATTGTCTTAGACCAATTTAGGGATTCAAACTAGATTTTAGAAATGATTTGTGGCCTTGTTAAGTCTGTTCCACCGATTATTTGAATTTCTTGATCATCTCCATGGAAAATTTAAGGATCGATACTTTTGAAAGGATCGATATTATTTTCAGTTTTGAACCTTCATTACTGTTTGATTTTTACCTTATCAGTTTCTATTGAAAGCGTAGCAGGCTTTAAAATGGTGTTGTGAGATTTGGAAACAAATAAGTTGTAATACAAAACAAGAATTGGTGCTTCTCATTTTTCAGTCTCAGCAAGTGGAACTAATCCTATAACAGGTATAAGCACGAGGAAGAGTTTGGGCTGTGGAAATAGTCGATGCAATGCATACAGGACACCATCTACTTCACTGTTGAGTGCACCACCTGAAAAATTACTTGACAAAGATGGGTTTAGTGATTCAAGTATAGGTCTGTGTGATGCCATGTCTACTAAATGAAAAACATTTGAATGATAAAATGTAAAAAAAGTGGGATTGTAAAATATGTTTCAGAAACCTAGTAAGAGATTTTGTTTGACGTTCTTGAAGAGATTATACTGCAATAATTTGAAAGTTGCATATCACATTCCAAAGGAAAAATCAAAATTATAAATTGTAATACTATTTTTGAGCCAGTGAGTTGATTCATTGAATTATATGTGTAAATCTATTGCCTGTTTCTAAAAGAAATTCCATATTTCTGAAAGAAAATGCAAAGAAATTATAGCAACAACCTCAAGATCAGAAGTAGTCGATGGGACAGTCAAACATAGAGAATTCTATAGTGTGCCTTGCAAAGGAGTGGTCAGGTGCATCCAATCTAGATTCACTTATGCACACAACAAGTAGAGTGCAATAAAGTACATTAATATAGCAGGGATGGTCTGAAGGTATTATAATGCACATGTAGTAGATTTTCTAAAGAGAGCTAAAGTTCATGAACAATGGAGAGGAACGATATCTCTTACAGTTATGTCCTTAGATAAAAGTTTGGAAATTTGAATGGAAAATAATGACGATATAATGAAACCAGACAATATACTTGCAGTTATGTATAATAATATTATTTTTGTGTCTTATTTTGCATTATTCGGAAGATACATTGAATCAAGATTGCAATCCAGAAAAGATAAGAATTTACCCGACAAGAGTGGAGACCAACATTTGTGGCATTTTGTGAACTACCCAAGGGGAAATTGTGAGAACTGAGGCAACCAAGAGAAGCAAGAAGGTAATGGCATCAATCAAAGGTTACTTGAGCAAGCTTCCATTCATAAGCCTGAATTAGAATATTAAAGCGAAGAGTTATCACAAGATAAAATTCTTACACCACCAAGATACTTGAATATGCCTCTGCCAAATAGGCTAATCCTTTATGTATTAATCAGATGATTAGCAAGTATATAAGTCCAATAAACTCAAATTGGCATCACATTCTCAGGAATCCAAAAGGATCCAAAGACCAAGCCTTGTAACTCCTATCTCCTCACACCACTCGAAGATGAACTCAATGAGAAATACGATGAACTCAAGAACTTGATAGCAAGTTGAAGACTCTAACACTCAAGTGGAAGAATGGGAGCAAGGAAATAAAGAAAATTTAAAACTCAAGATACCAATGGTATGCTCCTTTGACCTTCTCCTCTTTTTATTCTTGAGGATTGACCTATATCTGAAAACCCTAATCTAAATATGGAGGCCATGCATATCCATATCACACAAGCAAAGCATAATCCTAAAAACAGTCTAAAAATAACCCAAGGCTAGACTTCGAGGCTAAATGAATGAATCCTCCTCAAAGCAAGCACAAAACTGCCGAGATTGGCCATGAATAGACTCCTTGATCACTATTGAAGATAAGTTTGTCATGCTGCCAATAACAACCTCCACAAAGCACTAAAACCATCTAAGAATGAATTTCCACAAAAGAACGAAGAAAGATGCCTCTAGGTTGGGTTCTCTATCTTCATCCAAAATAACATATTCTGAGTGTTGAAAAAGCCTTCAAAGAGTGGGCTCATGTTTACTCAAAGTTGCACCACAAAATTCGTGGGGTAAAAACTCATATCTTATTCAAGGCTTGCAGGGCACATGGCAATGCCTTCCGCCCTTTCCTCAGCATTTTGTAGTTCACAGGGCTATGTTTCAGTGTCCTGCCTTGTGAATCCTCTCTAGCTTGTGGTTGTGATATATGATGTGATGGTCATCATTACAAGATAGTACTACAGTGGCATATTTCTCAAAAAGAAATTATGCATTTTGGCTTAGCATTTCTGAAACCCTCAAGTGATACAAAACATTTCATGCCTCTGGAAATTTGGGTATGTTTAGTTTCTATCCTATTGAAAATTTCTTAGTTTGAGGAATTTTGATAGTTTTAGTTTGTGTTTGTATTTGTCTGCACTAAATCTGAATTTGTAAACACACATTAATGAAGTGTTGTCTCCTCTATAGGTACCGTGATCGCATAGTGTGGACTGACAAGGACTTGAATTTGAAGCTCATGAGAAAGGGTCTATTGACACAGATATATGCTCCAATGGTGAGATTCAATCACAAATAGAATCTTGAACGAGGAGGCTTTCTTTTACTTAGTAAATGTCTAGTGTGGACTGAAAAGGGCTTGAATTCAAAGCTGACAAGAAGGGGTCTATTGAACAATTGTTTGTTTAAATGTGTTTTATTGGCAAATGAATACACTTTAGTATTAATATGGAATGTGTGTGTGTTCCAGGTCATAGTTCAAGGTTTGAAGGAGGATGGTGTTTTCAGCAATGCTTTGGCATATGAGCATGTTGTTCTTGAGAAATCAATTTTTAAAGAGAATTTCTTGTCATCTATGTCTAATACGAGCATAACTAATTCATCTGTAGCACAGACTATTGAAAACAAGGATGGGGATAAACATCAAGCAAAGTTAATGGAAAAAGTTAGAGAAGGTGAAACTCATGCATCATCTACAAAGCTCCTAGAAGCATCAGTTCACATAGTTGTGGCAGTACCTCCCTTGGCACCTCTGTCTTTAGATGTTTACACTAGAAGTTTCTAGGAAAATGTGAATGATTATTTTTATCAATCAATTCATAGCATCTTGCAAAGATTCAGACAGGAATGGTGCTTATGTTTGTTAGATTCATTTAATTTTCAATTTTTTATTAGTCCTGGACTTTACTGTACATACCCTTCTACAGATCAGATCTGGACATGCATGGTCCATCAAAGGTATTAGGGTGTTGAAGAACAATTAGCAGGGTGTTCCTTTTATTTTTATTAGTCCTGGACTTTGTTGTACATACCCTTCTACAGATCAGATCTGGACATGCATGGTGCATCAAAGGTATCAGGGAGTTGAATAACTATCTTTTAGATTACAAAACCACCTTCTTGACTACTGTTTTGATGACTGGCACCACAAATAAATGACTAAATAGATCTGGCATCGAGGTTCATACTGGAAAACACCACCAAATTCAACCTATGATGAAACAAGCTGCAAACTCTGTCAACTAACTATTGAACATAAAGAGAAAACGATTTGGAATAAAATCTTCCAAAAGTGGGCCTTCTTATCTAAGTTGTAAGAGTGAACATGGGCTGGTAAAGTGCCTTCTCTGCTATTGTCACACAATTAATACTGCTATTATACATGTCTGCAAATGAAGCCTCACTTGAAGTGCCTCCCTAACACTACTCTCCATATGATGTGCACGGACAGGTGCCAACTCATATGTTCAGATTTAAGGGGTATGTGTCATTCTTTCCTATTTAATCTGTTAGGATGTCAAGCTGGTTGCTTGGGGGGTTTTACTTGCATCATGACAACATGAGTCTGACAACTCCTTTGCTAACTTTGCAAACTCTGTTATTTGATTCAGGAAGCACACAAACTATAACTGGGATGTTTGATAGTATATTCAGATTCTTAGTTGCCAAAAACAGATCCTCTGAATTTCTTTGAGAATGTCATGGGTGTGCTATGTGGATGGCATTAATTACTAAAATGTTCTACAAGAGGACATTACTTGTAAAAGAAGTAACTTGTATTTTTGGGAAACTGCCTATCCTGTAATTATATAAATAGAAGATATGTCTATTAAGGCCCCTTGTTCATTTGAGAATTACCTTCAGAATTGAATGTCCAACAAGGACCAGGATGTGTTATGTTTCTTTCTTTTGAAATAAATTCAGTTTTTTTTTTAATTCTAAGATAGATTTTGTCATTTATAATGACTTTTCTACAAGAACTCTAGAATATCCACCTTAAATGAGGGAATATACAAAAAAATGGAGCTTTATGAACATACATTGATAAATAAAATGACAGCATAGAATAAGTCATGGAATATCGACAAGTTTGGAACCATAATAACTCCTAGAATTCCACTATACAGGCATAGGTTGAGCTGAAACATATTCTGCCACTAGCAGAAGATTGAACTGAAATTTTGGAATATATTGATGGACAAAATATGAATACAAGATCATTTGAAGAGCCTTATGGATAGCGTTAAGATAGCCACATGATCACAGACTCTTGAAATGCAAAGAAATGTAAATCATAAACTGCTTCAGTTAAATTAGCTCTGAAAGAAATACAAAATATTAACCTTAGCATTGCTAAACTTTGTCATGTTGTATCCCAATCTTCCTTACAAGACCTTTGAACCACTTTCTTGCATCTACCAACCACCAAAGAATTATCACTCCCAATGTTGCAACCAATACAATAGGTGCATAATGAAGCGTATTCCATGTAATTGGGTATATTGTTGGCAACAGGAACACTGAACAGGTGTAACATATCCACAAGAATGCTATCAGAAAGAAAGAAAGTGAATATTGAAAATAATTTATATACCACTCATGCAACACTTGTTGTGATTGAAAGTACCCAAAGAATAAAGAACTCCATATAACAAAGAGTAGAATTATTGCACCATTGGAACTATGATACCACCCATGAAATGCATCATATAGAATCTATGTTGGTACAAATGTGCCAGCTATTTCATTTTTTGTATCATATAGGTATTTGAGGTCCTGTTACAAGTATGCAGACCAAAGACTGAAACCTAAGATTGTGGCGCAGTAAGAAAATCGCGACCACACTACCTCCACCTTGTTGCGCTCTCCTGCTCACAGGATCGTTCAAAAATCCCCTTTTGCTGAGCCGAAGCGACTCTTTAGATTCCCTGCTGGAATCCTCTGCTGCAAACCCGATCCACAGGTCCTTTAACTCCTGCCTCATGGCCCTTTGCACTTTTCCGTGACATTTCCCCACAGGGAACTGTTATCGGGGTTCGGGGTTTCGAGCTTCCTGATGTCGAGAGTTTCTCACCTCTCCAATCCCCGATCACCAATGAGCTCTTTTTCAGGCGCTAGCCCTCCTGCTAGGTTCTTGGCCCATATGACCAGAATCCATAAGACCGCAGCCTTTCCTTCCTGTCGGGATTTCGAGCTTCAAAAACCTGATGCGTCCCCTTTGTGCGCTAGCCCTCCTGGATAGGCCCTGGTCCACTTGACCGCTACCATATGACCTCATTCAAACCTCTGCATCGGAGTTTCGGGGTTTTCGATGTCAAAATACGATCGTCCCCAAGACTCGCGATTCTCCGATTCCCGACACGCCTTATCTTCAGCTAGCCCTCCTGGCTATAGCTTCCGGCCAATGTGACCATCACCCTATGACCACAACCTTACCCCTCGTCGGGGTTTCGGGGTTTTCAATGTCGAGATGCACATGCCTACGGGATTCCCGATCATCCAAATCCCGACTCTCCGGTTTGCTGATAGCTGGCCCCTTAAACTGTGGCTCCCTCCTTGCTCGATACACTGACATCTGGCTCCCACTATAACTCCTTTCTCCTTATCGGGGTTTCGGGGTTCGCGGTTTCGAAATGCAACGTTTCCACATCCACAGAATCCCCGATATGCCGATCCTCGATGCGTTGGTCCTCCGATGGTTCCCGACCCTTTGACCTGCCACCTATCCTCCTTGCTAGGCTCCTCTGTGGCCCACCTCCGTCACGATTGGGAAATCGCGTATCGCAATTTCGTGATTTTAAATGCTACGATTTCTTTGCCTCCGGAGTTCACGAAGTGTCGAACTCCGACTCCTCTCGGATCCTTGACACGCGTCCTATCTGAGATCCACAACTGTGGTCTCTTCTCACAGTTTCGAGGTTCAACAGGCCTCGAACCCTCAATCTCGAGACTCTCGATGTGTTGACGACGCTCGATCCTTTGACACCTGTCCTTGCAGATGGATGGTTCCGATTATATCGGGTTTTCCACGATGAATTTCCCCGACGTTTGATCAACGAGACTGCCGATTTCCCGAACTTCGACGTCTCGATAGTCCGATGACTCCACCTCTTGTCGGGATTGCTCCTCTTGGATTACGAGGTTAACTCCCTTGCAGCTTCCGCAGATCCGACGGCTGTCGACGATCTGATCCAAGATCTGATGGCTCAGATCAATTCTCCTGTGCGCGCTCCTCCTAGGTGCCCCTGGACGTAGAATTTCAATGGTCCAGGATCTGTTGGCCCATCTGACAGCAACTGTGCTCCCTCGAGCTTCTGCACTTCCTTCCCAGCACTTGGAATAAATTCAATTCCTTCCAGGCCTCAAACTTTATCTTCTTTCCCCAACGGGCTCCCGAACCTTGAGCTTCACCGCGCGTGTACAAACGCTTACTCCTCCTGAGCTTTTCTTCTCCTTTCGAATCCTCAAAGGATTCTTCAACTTCTGCGCCACTGCAGAGTCTCTCGCACGTAAAGTGTTATCCCTTCTGAGCTTCAGCAAACACTCAGATCCCTTGAGGGATTTTGTTTTCCTTCCTTCTCCCACAAATGGAGAATAAAATGCCTTCCTGGCTCTCTGCTCAAGCAACCTCTTGTTGAGTCTTTCTGGGTGTTCAACAACCCAGTGAATATCCTTCAGTGGATTCTTCCTTCAAGTAGTAGAACTCAAAGAGTTCTCTTCTCTTTTGTCTGTGCTTGTCTGCACACTTTATCGACGCCCTCCTGGCGGAGTATCTTCTCCACAGAACGTTCAGCAGTTCTGTCCCTTCTGTGCACCCTTTGCACCTGCTCAATGCCCTCCTGGCAGAGCTCTCAGAATCCTCAGTGATTCTAATCCTCTTAAGAACTCACAACAGAGTTCCTCTCCAACTGCACCTTGTGCCTGTGCTCAATGCCCACTTGGCAGAGCCTTACAGAACTCCTAAGAGATTATGTCTGCAACTGTGTCTTCTCCCACACAGCCTTACCTCCACGGTATTCAGCAACCTTGAGGTCTTCCCCGGAGTTGTTGATTCCATCTCCTGTGCCGCAGCACGTCTCTGTCTGACCCCGCAGAGATCATAAATGCATCCTCTGTGCACTGGTATTCAGAGTCCGTAGCACTCTGTCACGCCTTCCTGGCATGAAACCAAAAAGACCTTCACCTGAAATCACACAAACTCCCTGCAAATGCATAACTATAGTATACATCTACAGCATACCATGGAACACACATAGACATTCACATAACATACATAAATGCAGGAAAGACTGCTCTTTTATATTAACAATGGCAAATGCCTGAATTTACAATGGTGTTCCTGAGCTCTCTCTGGCTCTTCTCAAATCTGCTCTACATGCAGATCCTCACACAACTACCACTACCCAAAATGAGATATGAAAATCTCTTTTACCTGAGGGGATCAATCGAGCGCTTCCCTCCAGGATAACCTACCGTATTCAATTACATTGAATGGGTTGTCTAGTCTAGAATATGGATCTAGATCTCAGCCGATCTAGCATTAAAGCCGATCTTAACTACAGCCTGCACAAAGGCACGACTTCCATGGCTCACTAGCCTAAGCATTAAATTACATTCAATTTCAAATTTGAATGAGGTTGCGCCTCTCTCCTTGCTTGTGATTTGAATTCGCTGGCGTGGCTGGATGACGTGGAGAGATGCTCCTGCATCAAACTCCTCAGCTGCAAAATCATGAGCTCCTGCTCATGCACTTCCCCTCTGAGCTGTTGGAAATCCTCTTGGATCCCAAATAAGTCTTTGGAGCTTTCCATCTACTCCATTCTGCTGCTGCTGCTGCTTCTGCTGCGCTGCTGCTGCTGCTTCTTTTCTGCCCAGCCTCTCCCTGCTGGCAGTCTCTGTTGACCTCAACATCAGCCTTCTGATCTCTTCAATCATTGCATCCAGTTGTTCCAATGGCTGGTCCTGTTCATGCAGTCTCCTCAGCTGCAAAAATTTTCGGCACATGAGAAGATCACCATGATCTCCCATGCCTCCTTCATCCGTTTTCAACTTCACCTGTTGGATGTGCACGCTCTTTACTTTCACCCTTTCTTCCAGGGCTTCCATCTGCTGCCACAGATCAGTAAGGCAAATGTTGTCTACTCCTTCTTCCTCTGCTTCTGCAACCTCCCATGTTACAGTCTCTTCAGCTTAGTGGCTGAGTGCGCTGAGCCATTCCTCGGAATGCTCGTTTTCCTCTCCGTCTGCGTCTTTTGTTGTCAGCTTCAGTGCTACAGCTTCTTCCCTTTCAGCTCCCTAGCTGAAATCATCGAATCGTTCCTCAGAACGCTCCTTCTCTTTTCTTTCTTCTGCTTGGGCAGTCTTCACCATCTGCACCAATTCGTCTTGGACAGTCATCGTCAGCTGTGACTGTTCCTCTGTTGTTGCTGCATCTGCAACAACAATTTCTGCCTCCTCCTGGGCAAATGGTAGGAATATTCCAATTCCCCCAATCATCATTCGGCTCCTCATATCTTCCTCTGTCAGTTGTACCTGCTGATCCGATTCTGAGATCTCCTGCTCTGTCAGCTCCTCTGGCTGAATCTGACTCATCAGTTCATCCCTGCCCATCTGGCAATATGGGATGCTTCCGCTGTCCTCCTGGCGGATTTTGAGATCAACCGATCCCATCTTCATCAGCACCCAATGCTGACTTGAACTCACTTCCGAGTCCCTGAGACTTTCAGATAGTCTCAACCGCTCATCTCTGCCTTCCTGGCAATATGAGACGTTCTTGCTGCCCTCCTGCCAGTCTTCGAGATCCCGCAGTGACCTCTGATCATTTCCCAGCTGGCAATGCGAAATTCCTTGGCTATCCTCCTGACAGTCCGTGAGATCTCCAACCGATCTCAACTCGTTTCCCTCTTGGCAATTTGGAATTTCCTCTTCTCTGCCCACCTGTCAGTTCTTGAGATCATCAGATGATCCCAATCCATTCTCTTCATCGAGAATTTCTCCGGTTTCTGGTTCACATACCTGAACCAATTCTTCTATTGCCTTGAGGTTTTCAATGTACCTCAGCCATCCTCTCAATAGTCTATGCTGTCTTCTGACCATCAGCTCCTTGAATGGCCATTTCACCTTTGGCGTCTTCATGGGCCATTCATATACCCATCTCTTCTTTTTATCCTGTCGCATCCGCAGTTCCAACTCTTCCATTTTTGCCCTGATATCGGCAAGTTCTTTCAATATTTCATCTGGGCTCATCATCTCTGGCTTCTTCCGTTCAGTAGACCTATGGCCTTCAGTAGTCATGGTGTCGTTTCTGTCTGCTCTCCTGGCAAACCTGCTGTCACTCTGCATCCCTGAGTGTTCCAGCTTCATCCTCCTACAGTCTCCATGACTGTCTATGGACTGCTGCCTACCTGCAAACAAGTCCTTACAAAGTCCTCAACACTCTGTCTTCTTCCCGGCTTCCTCTTTCTCCTCTTGCCTAAAGTATACAGACAAGCATATCAGCTCTGATACCACTTGGTGTAGAGAGAAAATTGCGACCACACTACCTCCACCTTGTCGCGCTCTCCTGCTCACAGGATCGTTCAAAAATCCCCTTTTGCTGAGCCGAAGCAGCTCTTTAGATTCCCTGCTGGAATCCTCTGCTGCAAACCCGATCCACAGGTCCTTTAACTCCTGCCTCACGGCCCTCTGCACTTTGCCGTGAATTTTCCCCACAGGGAACTGTTATCGGGGTTCGGGGTTTCGAGCTTCGTGATGTCGAGAGTTTCTCACCTCTCCAATCCCCGATCACCAATGAGATCTTTTTCACGCGCTATCCCTCCTGCTATGTTCTTGGCCCATATGACCAGAATCCATAAGACCGCAGTCTTTCCTTCCTGTCGGGATTTCGAGCTTCAAAAACCCGATGCGTCCCCTTTGTGTGCTAGCCCTCCTGGCTAGGCCTTGGTCCACGTGACCGCTACCATATGACCTCAGTCAAACCTCTGCATCGGAGTTTCAGGGTTTTCGATGTCAAAATACGATCGTCCCCAAGACTCGCGATTCTCCGATTCCCGACACGCCTTATCTTCAGCTAGCCCTCCTGGCTATAGCTTCCGACCAATGTGACCATCACCCTATGACCACAACCTTACCCCTCGTCGGGGTTTCGGGGTTTTCAATGTCGAGATGCACATGCCTACGGGATTCCTGATCATCCAAATCCCGACTCTCCGGTTTGCTGACAGTTGGCCCCTTAAATGGTGGCTCCCTCCTTGCTCGATACACTGACATCTGGCTCCCACTATAACTCCTTTCTCCTTATCGGGGTTTCGGGGTTCGCGGTTTCGAAATGCAACGTTTCCGCGTCCACAGAATCCCCGATATGCCTATCCCCAATGCGCCGGTCCTCCGATGGTTCCCGACCCTTTGACCTGCCACATGTCCTCCTTGCTAGTCTCCTCTGTGGCCCACCTCCGTCACGATCGGGAAATCGCGTATCGCGATTTCGCGATTTTAAATGCTACGATTTCTTTGCCTCCAGAGTTCACGAAGTGTCGAACTCTGACTCCTCTCGGATCCTTGACACACATCCTATCTGAGATCCACGGCTGTGGTCTCTTCTCACAGTTTCGGGGTTCAACAGGCCTCGAACCCTCAATCTCGAGACTCCCGATGTGTCGACGACGCTCGATCCTTTGACACTTGTCCTTGTAGATGGACAGTTCTGATTATATCAGGTTTTCCATGATGAATTTCCCTGACTTCTGATCAACGAGACTGCCGATTTCCCGAACTCCGATGTCTCGATAGTCTGATGACTCCACCTCTTGTCGGGATTGCTCCTCTTGGATTATGAGGTTAACTCCCTCGCAGCTTCCGCAGATCCGACGGCTGTCGACAATCTCATCCAAGATTTGATGGCTCAGATCAATTCTCCTGTGCGCGCTCCTCCTAGGCGCCCTTGGACGTAGAATTTCAACGGTCCAGGATTTGTCGTCCCATCTGACGGCAGCTATGCTTCCTCGAGCTTCTGGACTTCCTTCCCAGCACTTGGAAGAAATTCAATTCCTTCCAGGCCTCAAACTTTATCTTCTTTCCCCAACGGGCTCCTGAACCTTGAGCTTCACCGCGCGTGTACAAACACTTACTCCTGAGCTTTTCTTCTCCTTTCGAATCCTCAAAGGATTCTTCAACTTCTGCGCCACTGCAGAGTCTCTCGCACGTAAAGTGCTATCCCTTCTGAGCTTCAGCAAACACTTAGATCCCTTGAGGGATTTTGTTTTCCTTCCTTCTCCCACAAATGGAGAATAAAATGCCTTCCTAGCTCTCTGCTCAAGCAACCTCTTGTTGAGTCTTTCTGGGTGTTCAGCAACCCAGTGAATATCCTTCAGTGGATTCTTCCTTCAAGTAGTAGAACTCAAAGAGTTCTCTTCTCTTTTGTATGTGCCTGTCTGCACACTTTCTCGACACCCTCCTAGCGGAGTATCTTCTCCACAGAACGTTCAGTAGTTCTGTCCCTTCTGTGCACCCTTTGCACCTACTCAATGCCCTCCTGGTAGAGCTCTCAGAATCCTCAGTGATTCTAATCCTCTTAAGAACTCACAACAGATTTCCTCTCCAACTGCACCTTGTGCCTGTGCTCAATGCCCACTTGGCAGACCCTTACAGAACTCCTAAGAGATTCTGTCTGCAACTGTGTCTTCTCCCACACAGCCTTACCTCCACGGTATTCGACAACCTTGAGGTCTTCCCCGAAGTATTTGATTCCAGCTCATGTGCCGCAGCACGTCTCTGTCTGACCCCGCAGAGATCAGAAATGCATCCTCTGTGCACTGGTATTCAGAGTCCGCAGCACTCTGTCACGCATTCCTGGCATGAAACCACAAAGACCTTCACCTGAAATCACACAAACTTCCTGCAAATGCATAACTACAGTATACATATACAGCATACCATGGAACACACATAGACATTCACATAACATACAGAAATGCAGGAAAAACTGCTCTGTTATATTAACAATAGCAAATGCCTGAATTTACAATGGTGTTCCTGAGCTCTCTCTGGCTCTTCTCAACTCTTCTCTACATGTAGATCCTCACACAACTACCACTACCCAAAATGAGATATGAAAATCTCTTTTACCTGAGGGGATCAATCGAGCGCTTCCCTCCAGGATCACCTACCCTATTCAATTACATTGAATTGGTTGTCTAGTCCAGAATCTGAATCTAGATCTCAGCCAATCTAGCATTAAAGCCGATCTTAACTACATCCTGCACAAAGGCACGACTTCCATGGCTCACCAGCCTAAGCATTAAAGTACATTCAATTTCAAATTTGAATGAGGCTGCGCCTCTCTCCTTGCGTGCGATTTGAATTCGCTGGCGTGGCTGGCTGATGTGGAGAGATGCTCCTGCATCAGATTGGAACCTTTGCCAACTTGTCAAATCTTGTAAAAATACCATAAAATAATGTACAATATATTGAGATGGGAAGCTTTGAATTTAATAATGACTTGGAACATGCAATTGTCTAATGTTCTATAATTGCACTTACCTGAATGCTAAAAGTAAGAGCTAATATGTAGGCCCATCCAAAAACTGATATAATTCCTAGGCTCGAGAGTATGGAAATTGGACCATTGAGTTCTACACCTCTTGTTTCTTCTGTTAGATGTGTTGCAGAATCATAACCATAGAGAGAATACTGACTAACAAGGAAAGAAAGAATTATAGCATATGCCTTGCTGTGTATTCCAGTTGAAACAGGAGATGTCTCAAAGTGTGTGAATACATATGATGCAGATTGAGTACTGTGTGCAACCAATGGAAGCATCACAACAATAACTGCTCCTCTAATGACCTACATGCCAATCAATACCAAAAGGAATATGAAACTACATATTCAAGGAATCAATGGTTGCACAAAGAAATTTCATACAACTAGAATATTAGACACTGGATCCATTGTTTTAGTGAATGAATCCTAGCCTTTACTATCTTACACTATCACTTACCCTCCATGAAGCCCTAACTAAACATTTCCTATCATTCCCTACTCATTCATAGTTCCAGAGGGCGTAGTTCCAAAGGGCATAGTTCCAGAGGTCATTGTTCTAGAGGGCGTAGTTCCATAGGTCATAGTTCCACAGGTCATAGTTCTAGAGGGCATAGTTCCAGAGGGCATAGTTCCACAGGTCATAGTTCCATTGGGCATAGTTCCAGCGGGCGTAGTTCCATAGGGCGTAGTTCCAGAGGGCATAGTTCCAGAGGGAGTAGTTCCAGAGGTCATAGTTCCAGAGGGCATAGTTCCAAAGGGCGTAGTTCTAGAGGTCATAGTTCTAGAGGGCATAGTTCCAGAGGCGTAGTTCCAGAGGGCATAGTTCCAGAGGGCGTAGTTCCACAAGTCATAGTTCCACGAGTCATAGTTCCAGCGGGCGTAGTTCCAGAGGGTGTAGTTCCAGAGGGCATAGTTCTATAGGGCATAGTTCTATAGGGCATAGTTCCAGAGGGCGTAGTTCCAGAGGTCGTAGTTCCAAAGGGTGTAGTTCCAGCGACGTAGTTCCAGACGGTGTAGTTCCAGAGGTCATAGTTCCAGAGGTGTAGTTCCAGAGGGCATAGTTCCAAAGGGCATAGTTACAGAGGTCATAATTCTAGAGGGCGTAGTTCCAAAGGTCTAGTTCCAGAGGGCGTAGTTCCGGAGGGCATAGTTCCAGAGGCGTAGCTCCATAAGGCGTAGTTCCAAAGGGTGTAGTTCCAGCGGCATAGTTCCAGAGGGCATAGTTCTGGAGGTCATAGTACTAGAGGGGTAGTTCCAGAGGTCATAGTTCGAGAGGGCGTAGTTCGAGAGGGCGTAGTTCCTGAGGGTGTAGTTCCAAAGGTCGTAGTTCCAGAGGTCGTAGTTCCAGAGGGCATAGTTCCAGAGGTCATAGTTTTAGAGGGTATAGTTCCAGAGGTCATAGTTCCAAAGGCGTAGTTCCAGAGAGCATAGTTTCAAAGGGCATAGTTCCAGAGGTCATAGTTCCAGAGGGCATAGTTCCAGAGGTCTATTTCCAGAGGTCATAGTTCCAGAGGGCATAGTTCCAGAGGGTGTAGTTATAGAGGTCATAGTTCCAGAGGCGTAGTTCCAGATGTCGTAGTTCCACAAGTCATAGTTCCACGGGTCATAGTTCCAGCAGGCGTATTTCCAGAGGGCATAGTTCCAGAGGGAATAGTTCCAGAAGGATTAGTTCCAGAGGTCATAGTTCCAGAGGGCATAGTTTCAAAGGGCATAGTTCCAGAGGTCATAGTTCCAGAGGGCGTAGTTCCAGAGGCGTAGTTCCAGAGGGTGTAGTTCCAGAGGGCGTAGTTCCAGAGGGCGTAGTTCCACAGGTCATAGTTCCATGGGTCATAGTTCCATAGGGTGTAGTTCCAGAGGCATAGTTCGAGAGGGCATAGTTCCAGAGGGTGTAGTTCCACAGGTCATAGTTCCACGGGTCATAGTTCTAG
>JZKD02S1362037.1:66231-77754 GCA_000966675.3 Picea glauca
AATACCCAACTGTGAATGTTAAAAAAAGATAACTATCAGTAAAAAGTAAATCAATATATTTGTCATATTTCTCAACTCACAGATTCATTACGTTAAAATTTGTTGCATGTTAAAGCTGTTTCAGTAGCAATTCTCCTAAAAGCACTAAAATGAGAAAGCAATCCACCCTGGAAACAACAAACAACTCCAGTGTTTGTGGATAACTTTTCAGCCAGCGAAACTTGCTATAGGATGAAATAAAATTAACAGGCTGATGTACCAAAAAATGACAATTTTGGATAGCATGTTCAACTAAGTGGACCAGTCTATAATTATTGATTATGTAATGATTCTTTCAAAAAAAACATTTCAGATCAAAGTACTGCTTTAATCACAAAAGCCACACTTTCTTACTATTCTTAACAAATGGTATTTACATTCACGTGATAAATCTGCTGAGAATAGCCAAAGAAAATTTCACACCTCTTGCACAACAGCTCGAGCTGTTGTCCAGTTATCTCCTCTAACCATGATAGGGTGTATACCCATTTTCTTTAGGCCTTCTATGACAACAACTTCTTCCCTTTTAAGTGGATCAAAAATGGTCAACATTCCCACTAGTTTTTTATCAAAGGCCACCAAAATTCTCGGTCTAGCATGTTGCTCCATATCCTTTAAGTACTCCTCTGCAACTGAAGGTATAAACACTCCATCCTTAGACATCAGCTTCATGTTTCCAACCTATTCATATGCCTTTGGTGATCCACATAGAACATTGAAGAGAATCGAAGGCTATTCAATTTTATAAAATAAGGTAAGCACAAGATTGCAGTTATCTTACAAAAATTTATGTCCCATCTATTGAACATCTTACACCTTTACCGAGAAGAGCTTCAAATTTTGAGGCAGTTAATAACCAAGCGGTATTCTTGGTCCTAAGCCCCTGCATGTCCATATCTTTAGGTGGCTCACCAAAGAAATGAAAGTGATATGCATAGTCCACCACTGCCCTTGCCAATGGATGCTCACTGCTTGCCTAATTCATTACAACAACCCAGAAAATGATGATGTAACTCTACAACCCATAATTTTCTAAATGTGAAAGCAAACTTATCTTCTAAACTACAATTTTGTTATTAATTTTCTGTAATACTTAGAATGTGTAATATATGCACTTGATAATCATTATACCAACCTCTGCAGAAGCAACTGTTCTGAGAAATTCTCCAAGTTGCATGTCCGATAGAACTTTAGCACTAGTAACATAGGGTTTTCCCTTTGTGAGGGTACTTGTTTTATCAAATACAACACGTTGGATTTTTTGGGCACGTTCCAAAGCATCCCCTCCTTTAATAAGCACTACATGAGTAGCTCCAATACCTGTTGCTACCATTATAGTTGTTGGAGTGGAAATCCCTAAAGCACAAGGACAGGCAATGACCAAAACTGAGATAGCAAAAATGAGTGCAAAAACAAAGTGATTACTAGCGGGTGGCAACCATTCTTCTAGATAGGCACCAAGTACTCCAGCAAGCTACCTACAGAAAGCAGGTGCTTAAGTAATCAACTAGTCCAATTACCTACAGATACCTACAGAGTATAGCTACATGAATATATAACCGGATAGAGGTGACTCTTTTATGTAAAGGTCAAGTTAAAGGAAATGAGGCTTTTGAAGACAAGAAACTCATACAAGCTTTTTCTTATCTATATGAGATATTTTTAATTGCCAACAATATTAAAATAATTCAAAGTTTGAATAAACCTATTATTTGATTTGAGAAAGCCCATGCTCTGGAGTAAAGTTACAGCTTGGTACACTGGTCTTGAGTCAAAGCTTCTTACTATATACTTGATTTCATTATGTGATGTTGATTTTTGTTTCATTGTTCATAGTTTTTGCATCTCTATCTCTATCTCTCTCTGATAGTGGTTCATTTTATGTGGTTTGTGTGTTAAAATCTGGTTATGTTGGTACATATATCAATTGGAATTAGACTATTAAACTGTTGGCCTATGCCCATTTGTTTGTTGTGCCATAATCATATGTTGTCTTTGATATTATATCTCCCAAATATTATACAACTTAGACTATTAAGTTGTTGGCCTATGCCATGTATTCTCTGTGCCATAATCATATGCTGTCTGTGTTATTATATCTCTCAAACATTCTACAGTTTATTATGAAGCATGAATCAATTGGTTTTGTGCACACGAACATGTCATGACAATTTTTCTTTGCTTGGATTTTTTAAACCGAAACTGAGAAATATTATATGAAACCGAAACTGAGAGAGTTTGAATTCCATTTTCTTGAATATGAAATCAATACAGTTTTGTATGTGTTCGGTCTCTTTGCATAATATTTTGGTCAAATCAAAGCCTGTAGTAGTGTGTCGAGGAATCCAAGTGCTTTTGAGTTGAATTCGATTTTTTGTGTTGCATTTTTAATGGATCGAAGTTTGGTTGAAGGAATCGGTTGGTTGAAGACCTATAAGTAGGACTCAGTTGGTTGAAGATCCCCTCAGAGATATGGAGACCCTGTGTGAAAGTTAGGAAGATCTAAGCCTTGCTATTTATTTTATCAATCCATACAAAGTAGAATTTTGGCATTAATATACGAAGGTGTTGCAAAGGGTTTTGATTCCCTTGTGAAACGAAATCTATTCCCAGAGAAACTGTAATGTATGGAGGCAAATCTATTTCGATCGGTCTCTACACACAAAACATGAAAACCCTTGTGATCGTGGCAAAGGGTCATATCTATGGTGATTACCGATCGAACGGTTGACATTGTAACAGAGTTTGATAGCGCCACGGTGGAATCCCTTGTAGAATTTGGAATTGCCCCGCCCTTTATAACTACACATTGCACGGCGCCCACATCGCACTATAGATTTTTCTGTTATCGCATGATTTAATGTGGGATGTGATACCCTATTGATGAACATGCGCAAAAATATCTTCGGCTCGAGTCACAAAGGTTTAAAAATGCAGTAAATAAAGTTATTTCAAACACTGCGGTAAATGCTAGTTCTTTCAATAGGAATATCTTCGTCGCGAGTCACAAATGTTTAAAAATGCGGTAAATAAAGTTTCAAATGCCGCGGTAAATGCGAGTTCTTTCAATAGGAATATTTTTTGGGTTTTTTTTCCGGTGAAAGAAATTTCGCTTATATTAGATAATATAAAAATTACATTGTTGATACTTTCACTCTTTTTTTTTTACAGCTGTGATCATAATAGACGGGTCTTCCAGGCGTTACAGCCCGCTAATGATCAAACTAATAATTGACAAGGAATATTTTCTGGGTTAAGTGCACAATCTTTGCTGTTGGAATAATTGACTAAATGTGCGAGTTATAATTCTACGTTTTCCCTTGATGTTACAGCCTATAAAGTGATTCTGGGAAGAGATTTTAGATTTATGTATGGTAGTTTTTTTTTTACCGGGTTCTTTTGCTCTGGAGATATTTGTGGTAAAGATTGTGAGACAATTTAGGGCAGAAAAACTTTGGGTGACTACAAAATTGGTGGAAATAAAGTTGTTAAGCCATTAACAACTTTTATTTTTGTGTTTCAGGGATGGAGCTATGACAATATTAGTGTTGAAAAAGTACTTGGTGAACAAACTGGGCCTGAATAGTGAATTAGAATTAAACAAATCGACCAATAAACTCACTCTACCAATAAACTCACTCTGTTATTTTGTCTTTGTCATTCTATAGTATTAATTTCACATTCTGGGTCTAACTAGGACACTATTCATCCTTAGAGCAAACAATTCGTTCTGTGGAAGAGACCAAGTAAGTATTTAAGCTAATATAAGGAGATTGTTTGTTGTTTTTCAAGTTTTTTTAACCTTTTGATTAATTATGCCTTGAGATCCGCTACTTTTGCCCAATAGCAGCAAGGTCTACAAAGCCTAGGCATTAGAGCCTCTAAGTTTTCAGTGAAACCAAAGTTATTTTACACTGTGCAATGCTATATTCCTTCTATTTTTAACCTCTAAACAAAGCGTGAAGTTATAAACAGTTTATCTTCTTCATATTCTCAAACACTGTGCAATTTAATCTTGTGGTAGAATTATATATTTTATTTTAGATTAATTAAGTTGTATTAAACGTAGATATAGGAAGCATATGAAAAGCAAAAGTAATGCACAAGTTATATGACTTTTTATTTTTAAAGTAATGTGTTTTCCCTTGTACAGGGAAGAGATTTGTGAGGGTATCCAAATTCTCACCATGGTTTGGAGGTTTACATTTGGAACTTCCAAATTTTTGTTAAAAGGTAGTTGATGAAAGCTCAGAGTTCAAATAGAACTCCATGCATATTCAAAAACCTAGAAAGGAGAAGAGATTACCTACTTGCATCGGGTGCAAATACAACTGTGAGTAGGACCCCTACCTTGTTACTATCTTAGAAAGAGTTCATTGGAAGATGCAATTGTAGAGGAGCAATATGCAGTCGACACTGCAATGTTCAATAGGTGTTATATGTTGAGATGCAAGTCCAACTGTGAAAAAATATCCAAACCTTGTTAGAAATATTCCACTGGCAAATGCAATTGCAGGGTGAGCATGATTCCTATCGGATTGTTGCATTCGATGGGTGTATACATTGAGATATACACCGTTGAATACAGTGTTGTGAGGTGTGTGTATTTCTTTCCCAATTGCAGTTCATACAATAGAAGTGACCCAAGTGACACTGAGAGCAAGTCCCCTTCCTTCTTAGAAAGAGTCCACTGGAGGATGCAATTGCATGGCGAGCATTATGTACTCGTCATTGTAGCGTTCAATGGGTGTATACAATGAGATGCAAGTCCAACTGTGGGCAGACCCCCACCTTGTTACAAAGAGTCATCTGGAAGATGCAATTGCAAGGTGATGAGCACTATGCATTTGTCACTGCAACATTCAATGGGTGTCTACGTCAAGATATACAACTCTAAAGGTAGAATATACATTTTGATCGATCTGTGATCTGATGTGAATGTTTAGGGACCTCTCCAAAAATGATATTTCTAGACCTATTCCAAGATCTGTTGGGGATTTGGAACATATTTTTAAATTGTAAGCTTTTGTCTATAGAGTGTTTTTTAGAACAAACCAAGTATTTATGCGTGAGTGTTATATTAATCCTTGTAATCTCTATTGGATTGCTTCCTTATTCTTGCTTTTGACAATATCAAAGTTAACCATGATCGTGTAACATTTTGTTGTTCTTATTCACATAATGTTTCTCCCAAAGGGAAGTACATTGCTTTTGTTTTGGCTAAGGCAGATACAGATCAACTAGAAGTAGAATTGCAACTAGGAATAGCTCTGCTTGGACCTGTTGATGAGATGTTCTTTGATACATATGATAAATTGTTTCCTGTTAATGATCCTTCTCTTGACAATTGCTTCATATCCACTGTAAGAGGCTTTGTTATCTTTCTGACAATGAATGCATTTACATATATTGGATTTGCTAATGTTCTGGGCATAGAACTTCAATTGATAATAAGTGTGATAGCTTCAGAGCTATGATGCAACAACACATTTCAAGACAACAGTGCAGGATGTTCTTGCTATGTACACCCACATAACTGGAAAGGTATGGAAGCATTTTCTTACAAATTGCTTGGCCATTCTAAATATTTGTGCTTGCCCTAGCCACATTTATTTCTATTCTCATGTTTTCTGTCACCAATCCTTATTTTTTTATTGTTTCTTGTAGGTCTTGGACCTAATTGTTGACCTAAGTGCCGCAAGTGCAGTTGAAGAATGATGGGTTGTAGCATATCAACATTTAGTTGGGTTACACACTCCTCTAAGGATGTATTTCCTTTGATGATATTGTCTACGTTGTGTTAGAGAAGTTCTAGTATTTGTATGTGTTTGGAAATCACGTCCTTACCTAGTGTTTTGATTTCTGGAATGTTCAAATCCAGGGATAGAACACAATTTTTTCTGTTGTTCATTCAAATCACTAGATTTTACATCATTGATATGTATGAATTTGTCTGGAATAATTGTTCAGTGTGCAGTTTGATAGGAAGATGAGACATAAAGGTTTTGACTGTGGGTGGTGCTAGTCATGTAACATTTTCATCCATGCTTGAGACTCTACTATGGTTTATGGTGAAGGATATTAGCTTTTAATCACAAAATTCATTAATATTCAGATGGCAATTTGTATTTTGTTGGAACATAAATCTTGCCAGCAATCAACTTGAAGGTCCGATCCCAGAGAACATTAGTTCATGTGTTGCTCTTAATTACTTGTTATCTATCTGTCAATTTATGCATCAGATGCATTGAATGTTTGTGCAAACAAAAGAATATACAAAATACAATATTGTTAATGTAAATCTAAAAAGGAATAATAGAATGATATTGATATGTAAATCTGGTCATGTTTCAAGAATGATATTGATATATTTACAAATCAGTGGAATAACGACCTCATTTAATCAGTTTAAACAGGCCATCATCAATCTCAGATAACCATACATTTTGTACAATGGCAAGCCAGTTCATTGTCACTATATCCCTTTACCTGAACCAAAATAAAACCTTGGCTTGCTAGAATAACAAACCATTAACCTTTGGATTTTTCACGATCTTAGCACAACTCAATCCTTATAGAATTCCACATTATCACAATCAAGAGTATTTCATTTTTATGTAGTTTCTAAGCTCTTGTAATGCATCAACAACTTTCTTAAACAAGGGCTTGAAGATCCCTACTAGAAACCTTTAGAATTTTCACGTTTGGAAGGCACATTCTTAGCATGACTGGCTTGTTCTGGAATTCCACTTTGTCTCAACAAGCAGTCTTTTATTTCTATTTAGTTTCTAAGCTCTTGTAATGCGTCGACAACTTTCTTACACACAGGAGGACCTAAAGAAGCCATACTAGAATTGAAGTCTTCAACAGTTTGATTTGGACAAGTCAATTTGCAAGAGTTGTTCCTTGAGATCATAGCAGAGTTTTGGGAAAACTCTGATGGGTTTTGAAAATCTGGGCACAAAGTTGGTGTTGATTTCAACATCTATACAAGTTCACCTACTGTAGCATTATGTGATCTCCTTGGTGTTGAAGACTGGCCCATAGTTTCCATAGCCTCTGACATAGTTCCTCTACTATTAAAAGATCCAGTTATGAAGGAAAAAATATGAACAATATTAATAAGTCATTGGCTACAAAAGAATAGTGATAAATGAAACAAGTAGCATTATAGAAAAGGCAGTCTTCAGATACATCACCATCATAACAAAAAAATCCATTAAAGGGGGAGTATTTACTATAAAACTTATTTGAAGACAACATTATCAGTATTAGAGAGACAAGAAATGCTTCTAATTGTCTTTTTGTTACAGTAATAGTTAACTCGGTATTGGTAGAAAAAGCAATCTTACAATTTAAAATAAAAAGATAGCTAAGGGAGTGCACAGAAGCAATAGTTGCTACTTCTTAAGCCCCCTTCTCCAGAATGGAAACATGGGACCTTTTGTTGTAACTTTTTGTGCATTACTGTTTACTAATACTTTAGGCTATGTTTCTTGAAGTAACTTTCCAAAAACTAAAAATAATAAATCTACCAAAAACACTACAAGTCCTCTCTCTCAAATTGCTTTCTCTCAAGCAATTACAACGTTGAATGCATCAGGATGTTAGGAGTTGGGACACTCCCATGAAGCGTCTTCTTATGCAAAACTCCTGGTTAAGATTTAAACCTGGAAGTAGGAAACCTGTTGTGCACTAAATGTAGTGTCCCCAAGGCCGAGCCCCATTGTAAACCATGTTCTGAAAGGAATTGTAATTATGTTTTATAGGCTGGTGAGCCAAGTTTTTTATAAGCTGGAGGCTTATGTGTTTGTTAGGCCAGGGAGCCTGTTGTTGTATATGTAATCACGCATAACAATTAATAAAATATAAACACTGCCATGTGCAGACCGACCACGATGAATGAGTGAAGGGGGACTAAGCATCCATAGAGTGGGCAAGGAATTAGGGGCTGGAAGGTGGGAAAAGGGGCTAAGCCTAGGGGGCTTAAGCCTGGGAATAATATTTTCCCAAAAGACATGTGCATTTCATGTTTTATCCTAAGTTTCTGGCAAGGGGAGAACATACAAGGGAGATGCGTGCTGGTGGAATGCATGCAGTTTCATGCGTGACAAGTGTCAACCCTGACGCATGCGAATAAAACGGCCAGGGTGAGCCGTGAGAAGGGTTCCTCCCCCATTCTACCCGATTGTCTGAACGCGTACGAAGCCCTGGATAGTACTACCAACCCGACTCCTATAGAGAACCTTCGTGCATCCCTGTGATTCGAAAAGTCTGTGTCTAGCCCTGAGAAAACCGGTGTGTATATTCCCTGAACGAGAAGCCTGTGTGGATTTAGGAAAGAGTCTATGTTTGTTCTGGAAAGTTGGTACACCCCTTTTCTGTTCTAAACCGGGGAGTCTGAATCAACCCCTACGTGGATGACTCGTCATGCATCCTTGAGAATCCAGAGTGTGAGTCTATCCTGTGTTGCCAAATTTAGAAAACAGAAGTGTCTCGTCCCTGCTAAGCCTGGTTATACCATTGCACCTGTCTGGAGCTTCCCTGGGGTGTTCATGTCTAGATTCCCGTGGATTATGGTGGATGTGTATTGTTTGATCCTGTGTGGCTTGTTGGCCAGTTTGTACAACACTCTCTCCAGGTGAGGGAGGTGGTTGAAGATTGGAAGAATAGGTTGTTGGACTTGTGAGCGACTCCCTCCAGGTGAGAGAGTGCGCAGAGGAAGGAGAGAACTCCTGGAAGGAACCCTGTAGCTACCACAGAGCCCGGAGACTTTCGGTCCAGCCTGTTCCTATAACCCAAGGAAAGGGAGATTAGCAGCCGAAGGATTGTCCAGGTGACAAAGAAGGTGTATACTCCTGGGGTGGAACAGGCATGTGGGGAATGAGGGTCTGTGGGAGGTCCCTTGGAGAGAATCCCTTCCTTGTGGCCGTGTGTTGTTTTCCCTGTAACCTCAGCCTAGCCTAGGATTCCTTGTCTTGGGGTGGAGCTTAGTCCTAGCTTGGGGGTGACCCACTGCTGAGCTGATGAGCAGTGTGGTCTAAGGCTGGGAGGTTCGTGGAAGGCCTGCACTTGGTTGGTGGATTCTACCACTATTAAAAGATAAGTATCTGATTATGTTTAAATCATGTTTTGCATGAATCTATTGCTTATGTTATCATGATTTCTGTTGTGTATATGAATTGGTATGAAACATTATTGATTGTTAATTATGGCAGTAACTCATATGAATACTCTGTGTAGAATGTGTTTATTTGTTTAAATGCATGTGGATTATATAATATCTATATGAGTTATGTACCATGTGGTGTTAAGTTTCCTTTTAAGAGCGATTAAACCTTGGTAGCCAGAAAAGGAGCGCTACACTAAATTAGTTGTCCCTCGTATTTAAAGGCAACAACTCTTGTGATACCCAAGCATTCTATCCACTACCTTTTCCAATCAAGAGACATAAAAAACATTATAAATATGAGTGCCACATACCCTCTGCCACCTGTACTCCACTTAACCGTGCGACGGGGCATGTTCTCATTGGCCATTTGCTAACCCTGTAGGGATTTGTCCCTATTGGCCGGTCGCTAGCCCTATCGGGGTTCGACGGTTGCAAAGTCGAACGGTTTGACATCACTGTAGCGTCGAGGCGCGAAATACAAAGAGGCACTGCGTTTATTTGAACCGTGATCATGACCCGCGATCACATGGGAACGGAGAAAAGCGAGAATGGTGGAACTGATGACGTCGTTAAAAGGCGACGTGGGCCCTCATTAGCGTGCCATGTGCCACCGTAGTTGTGGGTGACCACTGTGCTATGTGGTCCCAGAGGGTAAAGTAAGTCGGAATTTCGAAAGTCGGGGGTTGGAAAGGAAAGCAAGTATGAAAGCCTCATGGACCGAAACCCTGAAACCCGAAGTCCTGAAATTCCGAAGTGCCGAAAATGAAAGTTTCAAAAACACAAAAATTGCAGAACCGAACGAGAGCTCAGAAAACTTATTTGAATCAAAATGTCTTTCGTTCTTGTTCGTATTGGCTTACAATTGTTGTGGATTGTTCCGGAAGGTTTAATAGCCTGACAGAATTCGAATTTAATTGCACAGTGCATGTGTAGAGTTCAATGGAGGTCGGGACTCCAGTTAAACAACGCCGAGTATGGAGTGGGGAAAGGTGCAGATTACCCCCGAAACAGAAGACGAACAGGAAGGAAAGGATGCCAACCTGGGAGTCGAAGGATTGAACTCCAATGGGCATGGAAAAGAGAAGGATAAGGAAGGACACATAATGAAAATCATTGAAGGATTGCAAAGAGAGGCCAAGGCTCGCCGAGCTGATAGTTGAAAGCTCATGAAAGTCAGGGATCGACAAGGTGAATTAAACTTAAAAATTTTGAAGAGCCTGGAAAGAATAGAGAAAAAACTCGAGAAGGGAAGAGACTCAAGTACGACGAAGAGTCGCAGAATCCACGGGAGAAGAAGCAGGTCGAGGAATGGTAGCCGACATCTTAGTCGCTCCCAAAGACATTCTGACAGGAAGACACACAGTAGTTCAAGCCCGTCCCCTACCAGAAAACATCGAAAATCTGGAAAGGAGGAATTGAAAGGGGAGATGAACAAGATTAAGCCTCCAACATTCGATGGAGAACATAAAAAGGAGGAAGATGCCGAGACCTGGTTGATTGGCATGAAGAAATACTTCCAACTGCAGAATTATTCTGCCCATGCAGAAGGAAGAATTGCAATGTACCAACTGAAAGGAAAAGCATCCATGTGGTGGGATCAGTTTGTGCAGGTGCAACACATCAGAGAGAAAGAGGTCACTTGGAAGGAATTTAAGAGGTATTTTGAGAAGAAATACCTGACTAAAAGATACTATGACAAAAAGATGAAGGAGTTCTTCGAACTCAAGATAGGCAGCATGACTATTGATGAGTATGAACAAAGTTTTCTAGAACTACTGAAGTATGTTCCATTCATAAAAAATGAGGCTGTCAAGATTCAGAGATATCTGAGTGGACTGCCACCTTCCATGAGTGACAAGATTTAATATGACAATCCTAAGACCATGGAAGAAACCATAAGAAGGGAGAAATGCTTGTATGGACAACAAGGAGAAAGGCCTATCCTTCGGAAGGCTTGGAATGATCAGAGGAAGTCTAAGAAGGAACAGAGGCAGAAGGGAAACAAGCCTTCCTTTTTCAGAAACAGTCCTTGGGGACAGTCATCTTTTAGAGAGCCCGGGAAAGTTGAAGGGAGTGAGCAGGTGTCAAGACCGCCACCTATGGAGTGTTGGGGATGTAAAGGGAATCATAGGTACAGAGACTGCCCCCACAGAAAAGATAAAGAGAGAACTGTCCATATTGTTCAGCAAGATGAAATAGTGGAGGATATGGGCAGCAGAATGTCGAGGATCTACGCAACCCTGGACAACAAGCAAGCAGAATTTCAATCGCACATGATTGAAGTGGAAGGTACGATCAACAACCGACCACTT